>CABHPQ010169679.1:0-16567 GCA_902168405.1 Peromyscus aztecus
TCACAGCTGCAGGGGTTAAGTTATCAACACAGTATAAACCCAGGCCGGGAGAACCCTGTCCTGCCCCAGGCCCCAGACGCCCTCTGGGATCCGAAGGGTTTGAAAACGTCTTAAAACTTTTCCAGTTTGTTTATTTTCCGATGTTTAATGATATTGTCCATGCAAGGAGCAGACCTTGGCTCTTGCTAACAATTAAAGTTTTCTAATTTGGGAGACAATGTGGTTTAAAAAGAAGAGAGGGAGCATTCACCTAGGCAGCAAACCCCATATCCACCCCAGCGGTACATGTGCAGGAGGAAGTTGTTGGCCTGGTCAATGTGCAGAGGGAAGCTGTGGGTAGGGCCGTGCCAGCCGGGAGCCAACTTCAGAAAAGACCTCACTACACTACCACTCCCACCACCAGTTTCATGACTGGGACTTGTATTGATCTGTGTGACTGGGAGGTTCCCTGAGGACCCCCCCCCCACATGCTTGTGAACAGCCATCATTGAGAGTGGGTGTTACGTCTTACCAAAGTATGCACTCCCCCACCCCACCCGATCCTTGGATGCCAAGCTGCCCACAGCCACTGGAGAGTAGGTCCCAGCGCTGGTGTGGCCAGTGACAATGCTGTTACGTGTGGAGTCTCCCTGACAGCAACAGCTGGGGCTCTGGAACAACCCAGGAGCCTCGATGCCTCCACCCCTGCTGTCCCCTGGGTGCCCAACAGGACCAGCCCCTTTGACTGTCACAACCCCCTCACCCCGATTTCTTCCTCCACTCCTAAAAGATGTGTGTGCCCCACACTTCTCCAATCCTAGCTGATGTATCCGAACCCCAGCTGTCAGATGGTTGAGGCTCACGGTAGGCTTCCTTCTCTACACCCTCATCCTGGTACTTCTCAATCTTGGCTGCCTGACAAAATCACCACAGAGCTTGCCTGAACCACATCCTAAACCAAAACATCAGGATCTTTGGGCATAAGTAATGTTTCAGCCTCCCTGGGCAATTCCTGAGTGCAGCCCAGGCTGAGCACTCCTGCCGTAGATGCGGGGCAGGAAGGGGCAGAAGACGTAAGGACCCTGTGGGTGGGAGAGAGGGACACACCAAGGATGCCCAGGCTGCCAGTGACTCCCCGCCTCTGGTGTCAGTACCTCTCAGCTGAATCACGTTGGGAGAGTCCGATGAAACAAGGGCAGAAAGACTCACTGCTGGTGACGTTCCAGCTCAGACCTGGTGGTACTGAGATGCCTGAAGGGAGGAGGCTAGTCAATGGCAGAGGTAGAAATCCTATAATTGCCGGGACTTCGGGGCCGCCTCTGAGCTAGCCCCGTGGAAGTTTCCAAAGGACCCGAGGCAGCTGGCCATCTGTTCCAAACACAGGTGTGACCAGGAACTGACCTATGTTAGCTAGGTGCACAGAGAGTTTATTATGCACCCACTCTTCGTTTATCCCTGTCCACTCACACATCCCAGAGCGGGGCGGGGGGGGGGGGGGGGAGGAACTCAGATACTTAAACGTCACCCCATGTTTCTGGAGCTTCATTTTTCGGCTCCAAAATACTGGGTCTAAGTGAAGCCCATGGAAGCTTAAGCAAATACAAGGAAAACCGCTTTGGCTGTGGCAGCTATGAGACCCCAGGCCCAGTCCGCTCACCCCCTAAAAGGCAGTACCAGATTCTCCTGTTTCCAGGAGAACCCGAGGTTGGAGATCTCTCATTCGTAAGTGGAGCAGGGTGGTTCTTGGTTCTGACCCACAGTCGCAGAGTCCACACTACGAATGTGACTGGCTAGTGGTGGGTGAATACAGAGCTGGCTAAGACTGGCTTCACACTCGCTCCCCTGACACCACCTTGTGTGCTGAGACAAAGCCCCGTGTAATCGGGACACCTGGCTCTCTCTGCTTTGTTTCCTGAGGAAAGCCCTGGCTAGGATGCTTTCTCCATGCACGACAGTCAGAGAGGAGCGTTAGCCACGTCTTCAGGCTCCAGGTCTGCTGCTCAGCTGGGGTGGACTCCCTTGGGGTCTTTGATATTTACCTGTTTGTTTGTCTTCAATATTTTTAGTATCACGCTTCAACCCTCCACCAAAGTTTTCAAAGTGTGACAGGAACCAGACAGTAACAGACACACCAGGGGTGAAGACTCCAGACCCAGCTTTTCACTGCTCTTATTCTAGGCCAGCTCTGTCGGAGAGCTTCCAGAACAAGGGAAGACCATTCCTTGAAGGGGTATTCCGGAGGGGGATTTTTCCATTCATAACCAAGGCTGTTCGTTGGCCCATGGTGAGAACCCTCATCTCTAAGATATATTAAAAGCCACAGTGCCTCAGGCAAAATCCTGTGGGCTTTAGAGTCAAAGCAGGCCAGCTGACATGTGACGTGGGGCAGAACTGTGCTCAGAAGGCAGGTGGTCCTCCGGCCTGCAGTACAGTGTGGATGCCCTCTCTTCAGGAGCTGCTCTTGGATGAAGGCAGTCACCCTTCCCAGGGATACAGAGATGCAATCCCATTGCCTTCAAGGGGGGACCTCTTTGAAAGGCCACCCGAGCTTTAGTGCATTCCTTGGGAACAGCTGGCCCCTTGGCTGGCAGCAGTTTCTCTGTGAGTAACACCCAGCTAATCTGCTCACAGGTCTCCCTCTCAGCCTGTCCTCAGTCATTCTCACTCACAGGACTCAGATGTGATGAGTCCTCCCTTTCGGTGCTTTTCTGAGGGTGACATGAAAGTGTCACTTACAGGAAACAGTTGACGCACTTTAAATCTAGGAAGTGACCAGTTCCTTTCTGGTATACTGGCATTCAAACCATCACCCCAACACACACATGGGCACATGTATACACACGCACAGGCACCAGCACAGGCACATAAACAATGTAGAATTTCGTGACCTTTGTGGCTCTGCAGATATCTGGTGCATTACACCATTGCTACATGACAGGAGCCCTGTGTGTATAGAGGCCTGTGTACCAGGTGCCCTGCAACATCCTGGGGAGGGGAGTGTTTCCTGGTGGTGGAACCCAGGAGGCTTCAGGAGGGACATTTGCCATAGCTTTAGAATACGGGTAGAAACCGAGCAGGTAGAGAGCAGGGGAGTGCCTCTTCTGGTCAAGGGATGCTGGAGCAGTAGGCTGTGGAGTTGGGAAAACAGGAGGCATGCCTGGGCCAGTCCTCCAGGCTGGCTGAAAATTTCATGAGAAGGTGAGGGGCGGAGCCAAGGGTGGGAAGAATGTTCAGGACCTGGCTGGGTGAGGTTCTGTTTAACTGAGGCTCCTGGGATTCTGCTGGGATGCTGGGGAATAGAGAAGCTCTCCCAGGAGGTCAGCCATGGGGAAAGAACTGGGTCAGGGCACCAGGAAGAGGTCGTACCAACAGCAGGCTAGCAAGGACCACACCCTTGTCGGGGGATCGGTGGACCAGAAGGGCATAATCCCAGGACAGGAATGCTGACCTCTCCATATGGCTCTGACTGCAACCTGCCACTGTGAAAACTCTGAGCTGGTGATCTTTTAATGGGTAACAAGTGAGCTCACTCCCCAGCAATTGTTTGGGGAAGTGAAAGAGGAAACTGACCTCAAAATAAAGATGCCTGACTCACTGTCTCTGAGTGACCTTGTGCTTGAACAGTCTCTGAGTCTTCTGCCAGACACCTCCTCTATCCACGCCTTAGCTCCCAGGAATGTAGACACCCGAGAGGGAGTCCTGCGTTCGAAACACCCATAGACCTCAAGAGCCAGGACAGACTAAGACCCACTTCCCCTTGCTGGAGGGCCTTCAGCAAATCACATTTTTCTAGGCCTTGATTTTCCAATCTATAAAATGGTAATCATAACCATCACCACCCATTTGTGGGACTTTTATGAGATCAAATAACCTAATAAACTTGAATGTGCTTGAAGCTCTCTGGAAGTGAGTACCACAAAAATTCCAGCTGTAATCGTGGCTATTGTTGTGTGATTGGGCATCTCCATTGCCCCCCTCCCCCGCCATCTTCCGAGAGGTCAAGTGATGTTCACGATGTCTGAGTAATTCTCAAATGCCTCCTCTTGCTTAGACATGGGCCAGACCCGAGAAGGGCCCACAGACACTGCCTACCTGAAAAACGGGCCTTGCATCAAATCTTAGGAAAAGCTAAGGGCCTGGCAGAGAGCACCCTGGAGAGGTGAGTCAACCCTGCTCAGCAGGGGAGATACCAGGATGCCAGGCAGGGAAAAGCATGTGACTCAGGGTGGGGCTTTCGGGGTGCAGAGGAACCGTGATCAGTCATCCCTTCAGTGCCTCCAAATACTGGGCTGCATCCATCCGGAGTGTGCTCCCTCCCGATCCTCGCCTCCCTGCTGATCCTCCTCCCTAGAAATCTACCACTGCAGCCAAGTGAATCACCAACCACGTGACTGCGAAGGACACCGAGCCGTTCTCATCCTGCCCACCTGGGAAATGGGTCTACTAGTCCAGATCTGCCTGCTATTCAGGGCTGAGGCTGGGGACGGTCCCATGGGCTGAGGAGGCTCAGTCCCCATAAGGTATTGCACCAATATACAGTATTGGTTGGAGACCTGACTGTCTCGAGATGATGTCATGCCTGGAGTGGTGGTGGTGGCAGGAAGATGCTCTACTGTAACCATGAGAGAAGATGTGGGGGGACCCTAGGAAACAGGGTCTCCAAAGTTTGAAAGCGGGACAGGAAGTATTTCTGGGACATAGCTTTGAAATATTTCTTAGCATTAAGAAACAATCCTCAACCCTCCCCCCAAAAATGTAAAAAAACAAACACAAAACAAAAACCAATTTAGGAGACCAGCACAATGCATGGTAGTTGTACTCTTCCCAACTATCCCTGAACTCTCTGGAAGGAGGGAGAAGTTGGCTGCAACAGTGGCACCCCAGGACTACCAAAAGTTCACGCCTGAGCTAAAGGAGCGGCTCCCGGCCCAAAGGGACTGTGCTGACCACAGGGCAGCAGGCTGTCGGCAGCAGGCCAGGGGAGGCATGTCCTGCTCAACACACAGTGGGAGAGAAACAGATGCAAGCTGTCCAGAAGACTGGAGACAGTTTGGGGGGACACTGGGACGGGGTGGATGGGGTGCTGAACCTGAAGGCCCCTGCAATCAAGATACTCGTGGACACAGAGGGCCCTCACTCTGTCCCTGTCACCGCACTTCAAGTGCTCCCTAGCCTTAAATGATTCCCAAAGTCATCAGCATTGTGCGAGTTTGTGTGTGTGTGGTGTGTGTGTGTGTGTGGTGTGTGGTGTGTGTATGTGGTGTGTGTGTATGTGGTATGTGGTATATGTGTGTATGTGGTATGTGTGTGTGGGGGTGTTTATGTGGTGTGTGGTATGTGTATGTGGTGTGTGGTGTGTGTGTATGTGGTATGTGTGTGGTATAGTGAGTGTGTGTATGTGTGTACGTGCTGTGGGATGATCCTTCTGTACACTGTGACTATTACTCTCATTGGTTAATAATAAAGCTGTTGGCCTATAGCAAAGCAGGATAAAGTTAGGCGGGACAATCAAACTGAGGACTCAAATGAAGAAGGGTGGAGTTGGGAGATGCCAGCGAGCCGCCCAAGAAGCAAGACGCTACAGAACAAGTAAAGTCACAGGCCACATGGCAATACATAGATTAATAGAAATGGGTTAATATAAATGTAAGAGATAGTTAGTAATAAGCCTGAGCTATTGGCCAAGCATTTATAATTCATATTCAGCTTCTGAGTTAGTTATTTGGGACTGGGCAGTTGGGACAGGAAAACATCCATTTACATGTATGTGTGTGGTATATGATGTGTATGTGTGTGTGTGTGGTGTGTGTATGATGTGTGTGTGTATGTGGTGTGTGATGTGTGTGTGATGTGTATGTGTGTGTGTGTGTGATGTGTGTGTGTGTGTGGTGTGTGTATGATGTGTGTGTGTATGTGGTGTGTGATGTGTGTGTGATGTGTGTGTGTGTGTGTGGTGTGATGTGTGTGTGTGAGATGTGTGTGTGATGTGTGTGTATATGTATGTGGTGTGTGATGTGTGTGTGTGAGATGTGTGTGTGATGTGTGTGTGTATGTGTGTGTGTATGTGTGTGTGTGTGTGTGTGTGTGTATGGTGGGGTTAAGTCCTTTCTTTCACTTGACCCCTTACATCCTCAACCTGATCGGGATCACACTCCCAGACACCAGCCCAGGCTAACTCCACCCTCCTCTGCATGTCAGGGAACTTCCATTGCCACAACGTCCCTCCCTGGTGCCGTGGCCATTAGTGCAATCTCAGGAGCCAGACTTCCGGGTTCAAACCCAGGTTGATTACCAGCCAGCCATATATCCTTGGGCAGGTCATCTAACATTTCTGGGCTTCTACCCCCATCTGTATTTGTGGGTCAAAGTGGGACCCACGTCACAGCTTCTTTGAAGAAATAAATGTATGGACTGTTTGAAAATCCCATCGCAGCCTGGCAGTGGTGGTGCATGCCTTTAATCCCAGCACTCGGGAGGCAGAGGCAGAGGCAGGCGGATCTCTGTGAGTTCAAGGCCAGCCTGGTCTACAAAGTGAGTTCCAGGAAAGGCGCAAAGCTACACAGAAAAACCCTGTCTCGAAAAATCAAAACCAAAAAAAAAAAAAAAAAGCCAGGCGGTTGTGGTGCACGCCTTTAATACCAGCACTCGGGAGGCAGAGGCAGGCAAATCTCTGTGAGTTCGGGGCCAGCCTGGTCTACAGAGATCCAGGAAAGGCGCAAAGCTACACAGAGAAACCCTGTCTTGAAAAACCAAAAAGAAAAAGAAAAAAAAAAGAAAAAAGAAAAAGAAAATCCCATCACTTTGGAAAGTCCTACCCCTTGAAGACTGGGCTTCAGGGTTGTGTTGAAGAGGTCGTCCTGGTTGCTCTGGGCTTCCATTCTTTTCCTGCACAGGAGCACTGTCTGTGCCATGATGGAGTTCCTCTGGCTTCCTGACCGGACAGTTTACGGAAGTTCTTAGAATGAGAGAGCCAGCTCCACCCTCCTTGGGAACCTCAGGCCTCTCACCTGGGCTCTAGGTCATCTCTCCAAAAATGAGTGCCTCTCATCTTCCAGAGCTCTGCTTAAAACCCGGTGTCCTCAACACACGGTGCCATGGGCAAAGCACAGGTTCCGGGGTTGGAACC
The DNA here is from genome assembly GCA_902168405.1 of Peromyscus aztecus. Classification (NCBI taxonomy): domain Eukaryota; kingdom Metazoa; phylum Chordata; class Mammalia; order Rodentia; family Cricetidae; genus Peromyscus; species Peromyscus aztecus. The sequence goes on from CABHPQ010169679.1 coordinate 7,106, forward strand.
TCAGGTTAACATAAGCCAGATGAGTGACTCTCCGCAAGTCACTTAGCCTCCCTTAATATCTATCCTAAGTGATGCCAAACAAGGTAATCGCCCCCCACCCTCCCCAACCCCCGCCAGGATAAAGACAGGACAAAATGCGGCAGTGAGTGTCTATGCAGGGCAGTGGTGGTGTGCAGTAGGCACTCAGTGGCTGCTTCTTTTCTCTCCCCACCTTGTTCTAATGGCACTTCCTTTTCTCTGTGCTCCAGCCACAGTGAGGGTTCTCCTGGTTTGTCCATGGATATTTATCGTCTACTGGTTCTTCTCCCATCCATCTGAGGCTTGCTGGACATTTACTAGGCCCTGTGAGGGGCTCTGGCAGAATTCTTGCCTCGGGTGACTCATAGGAAATTGAGTGATCAAATACATGTGTAGATAATCCTTGGGTCCTGTGATGTGTGGCCCTGTGGAGTGTACACAAGGTGCTTTTGACCTTCATTGCTGGACCTTCAATTTAACTCAGTGAGCCACGGCTAAGCCAAGCTATGTTCCGGGTATTAAACTAGGCACTGGGCATTCAGGATGATGGCACCTTCATCCTCAAGTAGTGCAGGGGCCAGTGTGGAAGATCTAAGGGTTACACCATGAAGACAGTGTTCCCAGAACCACAGCTCAGAGAAGTGTGAGGGGTACGGAGGAGGCAGCACCCGGGACTTGAAGGATATGTTGGCTATCCAAAGGAGAGGCTCTGTCTGTGCAGGTTGTGGGAGGGAAGCCAAGCGTGGAGCTTGGGACACCACAAGTCCTGGACAGTTTGATGCACAGGCAAAACACTCAGAACTTCCAGCAAATTCTTCTTCTCTTTCTCCTCCCAAGACCACTCCCCAGTCAGACCCGTCAGTCCCAGCTCAGAGTCCCCCTTTCCCCAAACCTTCTGCTAGAATTCCTAGTCACTCCCCCAGCTACATGACTGTGAGTGCACGGTCCAGTAGCCAGGCAAGATGCTTGGTCAGCCTAGGGCCTTACATGCTATGTAATCTGTGCGCAGCGTGATCACATAATCTACGCGCATGTGTGGCATAGCTACATAGGCCCATATGCGCATGTGCGGGGAGGGGAACCTATAAAAGTGAGTTCCACCTATTCCCCTCCTCTCTTCCTGCACAGTCATTCCGTAGGCCTAAGCACAGCCTTTCTGTTCCCTTCCCTTAATAAACTCTTATAGTGGGTTTTGTTGTGCCTCATGGCTTCTCTCATACGGTCAACAGCTGCTTAATAAATAACACCTTCAGTCTCTGTGATGACAAGGCCTATTTTAATGGAGCCATGAAACCCAGTCACTTCTGAAGGGCAGAGATACGGGAGGACAAAAAGGGACTCTCGGGTGAAGCTTAGACTAGGCTGGAAGAGGAAATCTCTGTGACCACCCTCCTCCGGGGAAACTGTCAGGATTCTGATCCGTGGCTCGGGTTAGCCTTGTGCTATCGTTACTCAAACCAGCAGGAGCAGCCGGGTAACATCAGGGACCCTGCTTCCTCTATGGAGCCGGCTCACCCTTGCCTCCGCTCCCGCCTTGAGTTCACCCAGTCCCCTGCTCTGCCCCATCAGTTCCCACTAATCTGATCAGTGTGATTGGTCCAGATGCCCAGCACATCCCACATGAGACAGACCATGCAGTTACAATGCTCATGTGTGTCCTTGTGAGCACACATCCGTACACGCCTTCCTCCACTAGAGCTCACGGTACCACACGCACAGAGACAAACTCCACTCACCCAGTGTCTGCTCTGAGACTCACACACGGATGCCACAGGGCCAGCTTACCTCAGCTCCCTTTGGAAGGTTCTGGACCTCCAGCCCAGGAACATCAAAGCCCGTGCCAGAAAGCCCCAGTATCTTTCACTGAGAGGGCACCAAAGGGTTAAGAGAGAACATTTCCAGGGAGCCTGCCTCTTAATCAACACAGTTAATTCTTTTCCTTTTACAAACATAAATTCTTGGCAGTCAGTAACCAAAAAAGAAAGGGGTAAGAAAAAAAACTTAACCCAGCATCAGTCAAATCTTTGCCTCTTCCTATTTTTTTTTTCAAGTTAAGACCCAGGGGAATTCAAAGCAATGAGAGAAATCCCAGCCCAGATGGAATGTTTTTGCTAATATATGTCTGCAAGTTATTTAAGTGTGTGTGTGTGTGTGTGTGTGTGTGTGTGTGTGTGTGTGAGAGAGAGAGAGAGAGAGAGAGAGAGAGAGAGAGAGAGAGAACCCAAACATGAGAGCAAGCAAACATAGCTAAGTGGTGTGTGCGCGCGCGCACGTGTGTGTGTGTGTGTGTGTGTGCACATGTGTGACCAGAACACACAGCACAGAAGAGCAATTGCCACCCTCTTTGCCAGAGTCCCAGCTGTCCTCCAGTCCCAGTTCTCCAGTCTAAGCTTAAAGCAAGACAAAGCCATTACCCAGGACTGTCTTTGTCCTTCAGCCCAGGTCTTTGTCGCTGAGGCTGGAGGAGGACCTCAGTGACCGGCCTCTTGTTCCCTCATAGAGCTCTCTCAACATCTGACTGCTCAAGTGTTCCTTCTTGCCCTACAGAATGCTCCTAAGTGGCAGGCCTGACCTTCCCCCGTGGACTCTAACCTTTGCAAGAACTTCAGCCCCCACCTGCCCCGCCCCCGGCCCCAGCTCCCCCTTGTCTGCTCCTTGTGAATCTCTGCAGCCCCCACCTGCCCCAGCCCCCACCTGCCCCCTGCCCCCCCTTGTCTGCTCCCTGCCGAGCTGACTTTAATTCTTTTCATCTTTCCTCCTAAGCCCCTCCCCTGGCCCTGTAATCAGCTGTGTGGGTTCCAACTTCTGATTTCCAGGGAGAGATTAAGCAGCTTTCCATCCAAAGGAACTTGGAGATCGGGGCCACCCCAGGGCTAGCTCAACCCTTCTCTAGCCCGGGGTGGAGGGGTGTGGGGTAGGGGAAGGGGTGGGGGGTGCAGCTCTCACTCTATTGAGCCTTGGCGTGGGCCTTCTATGTGGACCTTCCCATGCTCTGCTCTGCCCTGGCTCTCCAGAGTCCAACCTCCCATCACTTCCCCTCCACACAGAGGCCTCCAGAGTCTCCAGCTGGGCCCAGGGTGGGGAGCCCACAGCTTTCTGTACCGCCAGCTTCAGGGAACAGCAAATAGGGTCGACTCCCTGCAGAACCCTCAGCTGGAGGCTCCCCAGCCTTACCACATTCCTCCCTGGGTTCTTTGCCCCCTCCTCTCACTCTTGCCCTCACAGGTTTTGGAGAAAGCGGCACTCACGGTCTCCTCTAACTGACGAGGGGCTAGAACTAACCGACCGCCTGCTCTCAGAGTCCACTGTCTCTGCACATCTGCTGGTGTCACCTCAGTTCTGGGGCTCAGCTCAGCACAGCTAACTCACAGACTGAGCCAGGTTTGGGGACTGAGGAGAATGCCGCCGAGGAGGCCTCAGAAACAGCTTCCAAGAAACAGAAGAAATGAGTTTTGGGCCAGGTGTCATTTGAGCCTGGATATGACGCTAGGCTACGACAGCTTAGCCCTGAGTTCCGACCTGGAAGAAAGAATTACCTAGAAAGAAAAAACTGAGACAGGAGGAGGGAAAGAGGACCTCTTGTGGAAAATGTCCTGGAATGGCCCAGTCTGAAGTGGGTGTGGCCCTGGCCCTCCACACATGGACATTGGCTTCTCAAAGCCTGAGGATTCCAGAAAGATAATTCACTCTGTCTTGGACTAAGGAATTCAGGGAGTCCACGAGTTTTCCAATACTGTAAGCAAAATTCTTGCAAGGGAGAGTCCCTGTGGCTGTCCTCTGTTCTCCTAAGAGTCATTCCAGGAGGCTGAAAAATGCTGAGCTAAAAGTTAACACGAAGGGGGCCCTTGGGGCTAGCCAGCGTGGAGTGAGTAATGTCTGTCTGAACCAGGAGGCTGAATCAGGCTCAGGCATACGACATGACTGAGGGTCTGGTCTTCACATGTGTTTGTTCATCCTAGAGCAGGTGCGACCCTGGCGTCCACACGATGTGGTCACTGGGCCCAGGGTGCTTGTTGCTATTTTCTGCTGGGAACTGGCACTCACATCATTCCCCAGAGAGAAGGGATAGCAAAGGTGATGTAAGAGGAGCCTCTGTCTTCTGGGGCACTGGGGATGTGTGCACAGTGGGCCAGGGTCTGCATCTTTCCCAGTGTACATGTGGTTCATTAGTGCCAGAGTGAAAACATGACCCACTTTTCAACATGCTGAGCTTACGCCCAGCACCTACATGGGTACCTCGAGGGAGTTCTGGGAACATCACCAATGCCAGGGAGTGATTGAGAGCAGGGCAGAACAGCTTAGAAACCAAGCAACCACCGTTCTGGGGTCTCGGTTCCCAGAGGGTCTGAAGGGCCCTTTAGTGCTGCTATCTTAGGTTTTAAGAAACACCCTTCATGTCATCTCTCTGGAGCTCATTTTTGTGGGGGTGTAGTGTGAACATCTCAAAATCCTGGGAGCTTCCCCAGCTCTCTCCCAGCTATTTTCCAAGACCACCCACCCAGACCTTGGAGTGGGTTCCTTCCTCCCCAAAGTCAATTTCCCAGAGAACAAGCTATGCGACAGGGAAGATCCTCTTTGTATCTGGGCTTGCTGGTTTGCTTGCCTCACTGGAAGTCTCCATTCCTGTGGGGCAGAAAGCGGACAGCCAGACTCACTGAGATGTGGAGGAGCATCCTGCGCTCTCCTCTGGACCCTCTGAGGCAGAGACACACACTGCTGGTGTAAACACTAGGTAGGTCTGCTCTCAGAGCCGGAGAGGTCTAGGATGCTTTCTTCTACCGGGCATGTCCCTGTGTGGTTTGTACACACGCATGGAGATACAGTAGATTGTACAAATATAGCTAGGTGGGTACACAAAACGATGCATGAGGTGGGCGCCATGCTACCGGCCAGCAGCCAAGCCCTACCGTCCTCCCCAGTGGGCAGCTCGGGTGTCTCTCCAGGCAGATTTGGTTTGTCCCTTCCTCCTGCATCCTTCCCAACTCCCCAGCATCAAGCTGTCATCCTCACCAACTCCTCCCTACAGCCAGGCTGTTGCTATATCCTCACTCTTCCTCCGCAGCGCATCGACTCTGAAATCTGTTCCTTTCTTGGTCTCCACCCCCTCCATCAGCATCCCCCCACCCTGTGTCCCCATCTCCTTCCATGGCCCCCTGTCTCCTGATCTCTGCCTCTCTTTGCTTTTCACTTTTCCGGCTCTGCGCTTTGCCCGTCTCACGGTTCCACGTGTGTACTGATTTTGAGTAGAGCCCTGCAAGTCTCTCCCACGGGTGCCTTTACATCTCTCCGTCTTCATGCCCTCCACAAGTAACTGAGCCAGGAACTTCCTTTGGAGAGGGAGAATGCCTCGCCCATTTCCATCCCAGCTGTGTACTCCTAGGCCTGGGCTCTGGGCCCAAGCTGGAGACATCACAGGGTTGAAAAGGTCCCCAAGGCCTGCTGTTGTGTGGAGAACCTTGGGCCTTGGGAAGAACAGCTAGGCAGGGGAACCAGTGAAGCAGCTCTGCCTGTTACTAAAACAAGTGTTGGGCCTGGCTCATTTGCATGTTGGGTCTCTTTTACATAAATCTGCATGTCAAGCTGGAGGCCCTGGAGCCAGGTAATGTGAAAGGATTCAGAATAAATTAATCAGCGTGCCCTACTGCAGGTGTCAGCCAGCCCTGTCTTCCCACTGACAGAACAACCCAGCCAGCTAGTGGCCCTTAGGGTGGGGGTGGGGCAGGGCAGGGTGCAGATGTGCTTCACGCTGTGGGTGGCTCAAAGGGCAGCCTACTACCAAGCCAGGCTCAGAGCAGTCCTGCAAGAATGGAGGCGCTGAGAGAAGGCTGGGGACCTAGTCTAGAAAAGGCCAAGGAATCTAACAGCTATCTGGGGTGCAGGAAGCGCCAGGAGCTTTCCATGGGTGCTTCCCTGCACCTCAGCTGCCTGGGAGTGGCTGGGTATCACTGCTCCATCCGAGGATCTCTGGGAAGACAATCTGTCCATCTTCACCCCAGCCCTCAGTGAACACTGCCTCTCCTCCAGACGCTTTGGGGTGCTCTCCAGTGCTTCCTGACCCACACACCAGGCCCAGCTTCCCTTCCGGAAAATGCAAGGGTGATACAGGTAATGTGTGTCTCTACTTTAGGAAACTGTGACTCCTTGACTCCCCTGGGATTGGCAAATGGCTCTGGGAGCCCAAGACTCCAGAGAGACCCTTCCACATATGAAGATGATGGGGCTGGTCACTAGTACCAGAGCTGAGACTTAGCTCCACTTCCAAGGCAAAGGTGACATGCCAAGCCTCCCACCCTCTCCAGACTCTTCCATAGTTCTCTTAGAGGGGATCCCCAAACATACAGCTGCAGCCAGCTATGGCTGCTCCATTCTCCTCCTCCGGGCAGTCGGCTGACTGGTATGACTGTGTTGCTGATGGGCCGGGCCCTGATATGAGCACCACCTTGGGGGGCAGAGCAACCCAGAATAAAACAGAAACTCTTAGAATCCTGGGACACCTCTGCCTGGGTCCTGGGCTAGCTACCACTGCCAGCAGTGTGACCCAGAGCAGGACACCTGGCCTCTCTGAGCCTAGTTTGCTCACCTGTAAAACAGAGTTCCTCCTTGTATTGTTCTTAAGAGAGACACAGCACGCCGGCACCCCCCACACAGCGCACCTGGTGCAGGTAGACATCTCCAGCCATTTCAGCACTCTCACGGACCCCGGGCTCACTAACAGCTGGGCCCGGGTCTGAGGAAGGCTGGTGGGGAGGGTTCTCTCCTACCCTTCCCCTCTCTCTACCGCTTGCTCCCATCCATTCTCCACATCTGCTCCAGGGAACATTTTAAAACACAGACAGTGTCAGGCCACTCCCTGCTCACACCACACTGGCTCCCAAGCACACAGCAAGCAGGGGTTTCCCTGGGCTTCCTGGGATCTGGTTCCTGCTATCTCCACAGTCTCCCATCTTGTCCTGTTATCCACCTGGCTAGTCATGCTGCCCTGCCCATGGCGGGGTGCTCCACTCACCTCCAGGTCCTGAGCAAGCTGCTTCCTGATCTCGGCCACTCTTTCCCCTCAGTGGAGCAGAAACGGCTTCCAGGGCGTCCACCTTTTCATGAAGCCTGAGAGAAGCAGTCTTGACGGCTTTGTATCTCAGGAGACTGCTTGAGAAGTAAAAGAGGAACCCCAAAGAACCTAGGGTGACCCTTCCCAGGCTCCTGGAAAGGAGGCGGCTTCTTCCAGGCTCCTCTATGTGTGAAAGGAGCCACCACCAAACCTTGCCTTTGCCACGGAGGGTCTCACATTCTTGGCATTAATCACCTCTCCAAATGAGTGTGAATGGGCAGAAAGACTTGGGGATACCGAGGAATGACCTTCAAGCCACACAAAATAAGCCCCTACCATGCAAATATTTGGGGGCAAAGGCTATCTCATAACACCACCACCCCCTAACTCACTGGATCACTCTGTAAGACGCTAACCTGTCTCATCTTTTAAGAAGGCAGGGCTTGAGCCTAGAATTTTGGGCATCAAAGCAGGGGGCCTCTGGAGAGCTGCATATTGAAGGAACAGTCCGGTGAAATCTAGTAAAGGTCACCACTGGCCTACGGAGAGCACACACATTGTGGAATCTGAACTGCAGCTTAAGGGCCTTTTCCTAGCCAAACAAACAGGCAACTCCCTTAGCCTCTTTGAGCCCCAGTCTTCAACCAAACAGCTCCCTCCTTTGGGCAAACACAGGCTTCGGGAGGTGACGGAGGTGAGGGAGGTGAGGGAGGTGAGGGAGGTGACGGGTGTGAGGTGCCTCCTAACCGGGTCAACATGCAAACGTGGGGACTTGGGCTTTGCTTTTGTTGTTTTGAGACTAGGTCTCACGTAGCCCAGACTGGCCTTGAACTTGCTGTGTAGCTGAGGATTGCTTTCCAGTTCTGCTCCTCCTGTATGCACAAGCAGATCTGGTTTTAGGCAGTGTTGGGGATGGAACCCAGAGTTTCAACGGTATCAGGCAAGCATGCTACCAACTGATCTGTACCTCAGCCTTGCAAACTATTTTTTGTTCTGTTTTGTTGGGCACTGGAGCGTAAACCTGAGCTCCTCTTGAATGCTAGGCAAGTACTCTAACACCAGATTATATCCCCAGCTCTCATCTTATATTTTTGAGGCAGGGTCTTGCTGAGTTGCCCAGGTTGGCCTTGAACTCACTCTGTAGCCCAGGCAGACCTTAACCTTGTGATCCTCCTGCCTCAGCCTCCTGAGTAGTAAGGATCACAGGGCTGAGCCTCCAAGCCAAGCTACACATGTTCTTAAGGATGTGGGAGGAGTCCAGGAGTTCTTTTTTTTTTTTAATTTATTTAACTTTATTTTATGTGCGTTGGTGTGAAGGTGTCAGATCCCCTGGAACTGGAGTTACAGACAGTTGTAAGCTGCCATGTGGGTGCTGGGAATTGAACCGGGAACTGGAAATTCCTCTGGAAGAGCAGTCAGTGCTCTTAACCGCTGAGCCATTGCTCCAGCCCCAGTCCAGGAGTTATTAAGGAGGTGGGCGGAGTCCAGTGGGTTGTTCCGACCACCTCTGCCCTTGCTCACATTCTGTGTTCAATCTGCTGTGGACTGAAAGGTGGCAAGCTTACAAATATTTGTTCCTTATGGCCCGACTTTCCTGAGTTCTATCAAGCTGGTTGATAAGATAACCTGCCCCGCGGGCGGGCTGGCACTGGCACCTGGTCTCCTGCGTGGCAGGGTCACCTTGTGCGCCACACTCTTTAATACCCAGAAGTCAATGCGTAGGTTCTCAGTTACTGGTGGGGGGCGCACAGCCGAGGGGCCTCTGAAATGAGTTCTCTTTGTTCTAACTGTGATGTCTACAGGTGACCCAAGATTCCAAGTTAGCACTTTTCATGCCAGGTGGTGTCTAGCTCTGCACTCGCCCCGCAGAGCACTGAACCAAAAGGTTTTGGAAAGACTTGAAGTGACAGTCTCCTTTAATTATGCACAAAATCTCCAGATCTATTTCAGCCTTTGAAAAGTGAAACCCAGGAAGGCAGGTTCCCCAGCAGAGGGGAGGGGTTCGTGCCATGAAGTTCCCACCTCCGTTTCTCCTGTGTAATTTAATGAGTTGAGAAGGCTTATCAGTCAGGCTGCACTGGCTCCAGACATGCTGCACCCTTCAGTCAGCAAAGGTCACAATAGAAGAGCTGGCTGGTCAGCCAGCCACTGGCAAGGTGAGCCAGGTCCAGGTGAAAAGCGAGAATCCTGCCTCAGTCACCCCTCTTCCCTTGTTCAGGGCAGACCAACACGGAGTCCCCTGCACCCCCTGAACTGTCCCTGCCTCCTGGCTTTGAGTCTGGGGCTCCAGTGGAAAGTGGGGCTCACTGTCTCCCACCTCTGATGGCCTCAGACTCTCTCAGACTACATCTTTTCTTCTTCTTCTTCTTCTTCTTCTTCTTCTTCTTCTTCTTCTTCTT
>CABHPQ010169679.1:18907-49040 GCA_902168405.1 Peromyscus aztecus
CAATGGCCGACTCTTCCACCTGAGGGTCCAGGACGGAGGAGGCAATGACCGACTCTTCCACCTGCGGTCCGGCACAGAAACAGGCCCTGGAGTATCTCAGATACCCTCTCACCTTGGATTTTCTCAGTAACTGAGGATTTGCATTCACTTTGATAGTGAAAATTAGTAGGATTTAGGAAAATATAAGATAAATGATTCAACTCTGCAAATTAACCTGAAGGCTGGGAGTGGTGGTTGGTACCCTTCTGTAATCCCAGCATTCTGGAGGCCAAGGTAGGGGGACTGCCACAAGTTCGAGACCAGCTTGGTCCATGGAAGTGCTTTCCTATATTGTTCTATTGTTAATAATAAATAAATAAATACCCAGGAGTCAGATATTGGGGTAAAAACCTGATAGATCCACAGAGCAACCTAAGAACTGATCCTGCCTCTCCACACTTCCCACATCAAAAAGACTGTGAATCTCTCTATATTTCTCCCTATATCTTCCTGTGCCCCCCATCTGGGTCCTCCGAAATCTATGACTAATTCTGGTCAGTCAATCGCTGACTCTACCTCTTGATTCTAGGTAAACCTCATCAGCAGTCTTGGAGTGTCAGTGCAAGCAAATATCTTGCAGCATCCTATATAGCAAGTTTCATGTCCACCAGAACAAAACAAGATCCTGTCTCAAGAAAGCAGAATAAAAATAATTAACATGAGCCCACAGGCAGGCCCAGACCTGGATGGATCAGATGATGCCAAGTGAGAAGTTTCTGAAGAAAAGGGAACTAGTGTTCCCAAGCACACACCTGGGAGGTAGAAACAGGGATCCAGTCGATCAAAGTCATTCTCAGCCACACAGTGGCTTGAAGCCTGGACTACATGAGACCCCGTATCAAACAAACAAATCCACAGACAGGATAGAAACAAATAATTAAAGTAAGAGCCACAGCCTTTGCCACTGAGCTAAGGCCTGTCGGAGGTTAAACTTCTGCTATCTATATGGAAATTGCAAAGTAAAATTCTCAGTCGTGAACGCGTGCGTTGGTCTCTGTGCTTTTTTAATACAGACAGACGAAAACCCGATACTGTTCACTTTCATGTCTTTGGTGGTTTGAATGAGAATGGCCCCCATAGGCTCATATATTTAAATGCTTAGTCACCAGGGTGTGGCACTGTTTGATAGAATTAGAAGGATTAGGAGGCGTGGCCTTGTTGGAGGAAGTGTGTCACTGGGGGTAGGCTTTGAGGTTTCAAAAGCCCAAGCCAATGTTCCTCTGCCTCTTTCTCTGTCTCTCTGTCTGTGCCTCTCTGTCTCTCTGTCTCCGTCTCTGTCTCTCTCTCTCTCTCTGTCTCTCTGTCTGTCTCTTTCTCTGTCTCTCTGTCTCTCTCTGTCTCTCTGTCTCTCTCTCTGTCTCTCTCTCTGTCTCTCTCTCTGTCTCTCTCTGTCTCTCTCTCTGTCTCTCTCTCGGCCTATGGACCAGGATGTAACTCTCAGCTGCTGCTCCAGCACCATGTCTGCCTGCATGCTGCCATGCTCCCCACCACGATGATCATGAACTAGCCCTCTGATCCTGTAAACCAGCCCCAATTAACTGTTTTCCTTTATAAGAGTTGCTGTGGTCATGGTGTCTCTTCATAGCAACAGAACAGTGACTGAGACAATGTCTTTGTAATGACAATCAAACCAGGGTTCAATGAACTAAGTAAGCAGGAATGTTAGGTCTGTGCGGTGCTTTTAAATTTTATTTATTGTTATTTGGAGGGGAGTGGGTGGACGCCTGCGTCGTGGCACACATGTGGAGGTCAGAGGTTAACTTCAGGAGTCAGTTTCTCTTCTTTTACCTCTACGTAGATTCTGAGGATGAACTCTGGTCGTAGGCTTGCAGGCCATGTATCTTTATCTGCTGATGTCATCTCACTGCATTAAGGTCGGTCTCCTGTTTGTCTGAGTGCAGATCTCCCCACCAGCACCCTGAAGGCCAGCAAATGGCAAGAATGGCTCTGACCATGACCACAGTTGTGGCAACAGTGTCTCTGACCACGGCCACAGGTCTTTTGTAAAACAGTGTCTCTACCACAGCCACAGGTCTTTTATGGCAACAGTGTCTCTATCACAGCCATGAGTCTTTTGTGGCAACAGTGTCTCTGACCAGAGCCACAGGCCTTTTGTGGGAAGAGAGGTCTTAGGTTCAGTCTGGAAGATGAAGAGGCAGGTCTTGGTAGTGACAGGCATGAGGTACTTTCTGAGGTGCACAGCCTCAAGACTAGGGTGTGAAGCTAGGAGATCCTAGAGCTAGGGCCATCTCCACAGGCAGAGCCCAAAACAGCTCGGAGGAGTTGGTGTTTGACTCCAGCATGGCCCCATGCGCCAAAGCTCCGTGCATGGGCTAACACTTTATCCCAGGCCCTCTACCTCGTTTTTACCTGATGTGTCTGCTCTCAGTCTGTTTCACAACTGTCTTTGAAATCTACGAATGACCCCCTTCTCTGGGCACCAAAATCACCTCAGTTCCTGCAGCTGAATCGCACCCAAGGCCTAGGGTACTCCAGCATCAGGACTTGTGGCCTGGAGACTGGTGCAGAGAGAATGGCTGGGAATGGGCGTGTGAAGAGGGAGGAGAGTTTGATGGATCTTAGATAAGACTACACTCTGTGTGCTGCCACACAGACAGCGTGATTGAGACACCTTGCTGGAACTGATTTACCTACCCTGTGGCATAAGCCAAGATGACCAGCTGTGGGCCTCAGTGACCCTGCTTCAGTCTGGTTCTTTTGACTTTCAGTTCCTGTGACCTCTGAGGAGTGAGAGCAGGAAGGTGGGTGACTCAAGAAGAAAAAGTGTTCTTTTTCAAACTCCCAGCAGCCCCAGCCCGAGGCAGCCCTGGCGCTACTCTCCTCACAGCCCTGACTCCCGGGGGCCTTTTTCTTGCTTCTGGGAGGCTCAAGGCTCCGTGATCAGCTGGCCATGCTTTGGCCTGGGAGTCCTGATACCTCATCACAATGGGCATTGCTGCTTTTTGTGACGTTCTCTGTTCCATCCGGGGTCATTGTCACTGGGGCTGCACAGAAAACAATGGGCTCTGGTGACCTGAATGCTATCAGTATTTGCCTTCCTGCCTCGTCGTGGGTGGCAGGCTCTGATGCACAGGTGACACTGTGTGGATCTTCACCTGGCTATCCATCCACTTGTGTCCCAGAAAACCTCGCCCTCATCTGCTCTTATGGATCCCAAGAGAAAGTACCCTTGGGAGTCCATTGATCTTTAATCCATATTTCTGTGCAAACTGGGCCTCAGAAAATCTGCCAAGCTTTTAGAGACAACTGTTAACCTACCCTTGGAGGCACACAGATCATCCAACTTCAGGTGCTGCGGGCTGCAGTGCAGCTCCATGCGTGAGACCCCGGGTCCCACCCCTAGCGTGGCAAAATAAAGTAAATGAAGATTTTGGATGATAAAAAAAGTTTGTAGAGCCAAGCGGTCATGGTGCACGCCTTTAATCCCAGCACTTGGCAGGTAGAGACAGGCGGACCTCTGTGAGTTCGAGGCCAGCCTGGTCTACAAAATGAGGTCCAGAACAGTCAGGGCTACACAGAGAAACCCTGTCCAGAAAAAAAAATTTTTTTTTTAAAAAATGTTGTAGAGAATCTTTAAGTAGGGTCAAAGAATAAGATTTCAAGTCATCCTTAGATTGGAACAGGAACTGAAATTCAAGTCATCCTTAGATTGGAACAAGGAACTGAAATTAGCAAGATGAGATTTACCACCGGCAAATACGAACTTCTGCCTTCAGACTCAAACCCCTAGCAATACAGCTGGGTGGGTCCAGTGTTTGGACAATGGAACTCAAAGACCGCAAGCTCGGTGTGTGCCAGGAGTGTGACACACACTCAGCAATCACGGGGGAGCGGGGCTGGTGACGTGAAGTCCCTGAGGAGGAGGAGGAGGAGGTGAAATAGACAGTGTTCTCGGCACTGCTGAACCGGACATGGTGGCATCCACGTGACCCAACCATGCGTGAGAGAGTTGGGAGCAGGAGCGTGCGGGAAATCTAGAATTCTGACAGATGCAGGCCGTGAAAGAACTAAGAAGGTTTAGAGACCGAATTTAAAAACAAAGAAAATATTTAAAGGGAACACAAACGCCATTTTTAGTGCTGGAAGGGCTGTCCTGTGCAGGAGATGAAGCAGCCCCACCCTAGAGGACAAAGCAGGCCGTGGAGTAGAGAGAAGGGCTCTCTCTGGTGGCTAAGCAATGAGCTCCCCGTCACTGGGGGCATTCAAGCAGTCGCCAGTTACGGGTGGTGCAGAGAGAACACTCGCGTTCAGCAGAGAACTCAGATACTCTGGTTCAGGGGTGTCTGTCACAACTGGTTCTTCCCTACACGTGAGCGTCCAACACGCCCAACACTCTTTGGAAAAGCAATAAGGCCACTGGACTTTGGCAGTATTTCTCAGCTGTTTTTAGACCAAGCTTTAAGATTTCAGATAAAGAGCTGGGGAAGACAACCCAGTAGGTAAAATGTTTGCCATGCAAGCCTGAAGACCTGAGTTTTATCCCAGTTTTATTATTGTTAATAATAAAAAGAATTTAATTAAAAAAAAAAGCTAGGCACAATGGTGAGGAGGGAGAGAGTGGATCCCTGGATCTCTTTGGCCAGCCGGCCTAGCCATATGGGTAAATTCTAGTTTCTAAGAGAGCTCCTGTCTCAAAAAAATAAAGTGGAGAGTGATTAAGAAAAACATTGGATGGCAACCTTTGGCCTCTACACACGTATATACATATGTTCACACATGTGTACACACACTCAAACATGCACACATATAAAAATAAAACAAAATTTCAGATAAAGGACACAGCTCCGGGGATAACAACCTGGGTCCAAATCATGGCTTTGTTAATTTTTTAGCTGTGTGACCTTGAGCAAATCACTTAACCTCTCTGGTCTCCATTTTGCTAGTCTACATGTTAGGGATAATTATAGAGATGTTACAAGGACTAAATAAATTAGCCTTTGGGAAGCAGTCGGAACACTGTGGGAACATCATGTTGTAAATGTGCCTGTTACATCCAATAGGCATATATAATGGCTGAAGACAGATGGTTCAAGGTCTTCGCTCTTAACTGGCTCCGTGGCAGCAGCTCTAGCTGTACAGTCGAGAGCCCAGAGGCAGCAAACCAACAGACGGGCTCCAGAAATCACAGGCACAGACTCTGCTCGCCCCAGACGCAGAGTGACCCTCCCTGCTGCCAGGGTGGCCGACTCCCCCCTCTTCTTCTGGAGCTCCGAGCAGCCTGAGTGCACTGGAGGGCAGCCTCTGTTTGTTCCGGGGAGACACGGGGTCTGTGCCTCTCCTCGATTGTAACTGTCGTCCTGGCTTCTCCACATATTAGCCCAAATTAGTAAAAGGACTCGTAAAAGCGTTTACTAGGCTCAGACAGCCCAGCCACTTTCTCTGGCTGCAGGGCTTGGCAGCAACAGCTGCTGGTGCTGAGGGCTGAAGGAGGTGCCCATTGCACCCTGAACTCAGCCGGGTTCCAGCCAGCCAGCCAGCCAGTCATCTCATCCGAGGGACCATCGCGCGGGAGGCCCTGCCACGGCACACTGGGATGTGTCAGGCAGAGCTCACATTGACTACGGGCTGCGCAAGAGGAAACGTCCCTTCGTCGGACTTGAAGTTGCAAAGGGAATCACTGGGTTGAGCTGAATATCTGAGGCAGGATCTCTCTACGTATGAGCCTGGCCTCGAACACCTCATCTTTCATCATCTGCCAGCTTTTCATCCTGCAGGATGTCTAGCCCACTTTGCAAAGAGGGGGGAAGGGAGCGTGGGGAATTGGGGCTGGCTCACTTAAGTGAACAACGTAGGGCACACTGGCTGGAACTGACCAGAAGCCTACATTCCCCCCAACCCAGTCCCACAGGATTTGGGTATAAAAAGAATGGGTGAGGCCGTCCGTCCGTCCCCATGGGGCGGGGAAGAGCGCGATCATTGCCATCACGCCTCTAAATTATTATTGTTGTTATTATAATAACCAGTGGGTTGAGTTGAGTGGGTGGTGGATGCCAGATAATTACCAAGACCCCCAAATTAAAGTGTGGAGTCTTGACTTTTCCACGGCTGCTCAAAGATGAAGATGAAAGCTGGCCTCGGGGAGCCGGGGAGGAGCCCCAATGGGAGACCAGGGAGCGGGGCTGGAATGGCTACGAAGAAGGGCCAGGCCCAAGGATTGGAAGGCTGGGGTGAGACCTTAGGATCCTGGGCTACAGTGTCTGCCCTGCCCTGCGGTCCCAGGCGGCAGAGGGTCTGTTCTCAGAGCGTTGAGAAGATGGTCACACCGCCGCAGTGTCCTGTCTGACATCTGTACTCCCTCACTGCCTGGGCCTTAGACTCCTTGGCCATGATGTGGGGACAGGAGTCACACCTGCCTTGAGGGGCTGTGGCCAGTAAGGTAAGGTTGGAGGAGGCCCCGAGAAGTCAAGAAAGGTGGGGCTTTGTCCGCCTCTACTTTACTCAGGACCCCGAGCGACTCCCTTGATATCTGGGTGACATTAGGAGGCAGGGTCCTGCTCTCTACCGAGTTCAGTAGAAGTGCTAGACTTAGTTTCCCTTTGCTTAAGACAGAGCAACAAATTCTCTTCTGCCTTTGGCCCCTCCCTGGCCCTGAGGACTGTGAGATGGATGGAGATACGGTCCTGGGAGGCAGGGTGGGAGCTAATGACAGCGGACTCTGTTATTATTGTCATTACTGCTCTGTCCAGCAGGCAGCGGGAGGTGACTCACCGTCTGCATTCTGAGGCCTGTCAGGACCTGCCGGCCAGGATCCCTCCATTTTAAGGCCTCATCTTCCCAGCTCTGTGGCAGCTTGGGGGCCCTCTGCTAATGGGTAGAAGGAGGAGGCGTCAGTTTGGGGAATCAGGGTGTCCAGCTTTGAGTCAGGAGCAGCAGCAACAGCAGGACTCAGGCAAGAGCAGGTTACGGGGGACTGTGACCCTAGCTCCTAGGGAGATGGTGACTCCTTCCAAAGAGTCAGGGCGGGATCAAGAACCTGGGCCTGGTGGGCCCCTCTCTGTTGGGAGCCCATGCAAGGGCCAACCCTGCCTTGGCCTCCGGGCCCAAGGAGCCTCTGGAACAGTGGTTCTCAACCTTCCCAACGCTGCGACCCTTTAATACAGTTCCTCATGTTGTGGTGATCACCCTACAGCCATAAAACTATTTTGTTGCTACTTCATAACTATAATTTTGCTACTGTTACAAATCGTAATGTATCTGACATGGAGGGTATCTGATATGTGACACCCCCCCAAAGGGGTCGAGACCCACAGGTTGCGAACTGCTGCAGTAGAAGCCGAGTAAGATGGTTCTTACCCTGTTCCCCTTGTCTCCTAAAATCCTCTCTGCTGCAGGAGGCAGCCCCCAGCCCCCAGCCCCTGAACACGAGACACCCCTGCAGACACAGGAGAGGACAGGGCTCCTCCTAGTTGGTGCTTGGGGAGGAAAGACCTCAGGGCAAGCATCCAGACCATGGGGTGGGAGTTCACAACCCAGGAGCTCTGTCCCCTGAGGGTCAGGGGGAGGGGGAGGGGAGGGTTGGTGCTGGGTTCTGACCAGATACACCTCTCCCCACCCCTCAACTCTGCTGTGGTTCCTCAGCTGTTAGAGAACGTGACTTGAGTTTGCTTTTAATTGGAGCCGGAGGGATCAAATGGGCCTCACACCTGTACACAAGAAAATGAAGTCTGGAGACTCCGGGGCAGAGTGCAGGCCCTGACACAGACCCCAGGGTCTTCCCAGGTACCTGTGTCCATTTCGATTCACTGAGAAATAATAATGGTGTCTGTAACTATTTGCTGATGAAGTGGGGGAGACAGAGGAGGCTCTGGGCTCTCCTTCCAGGCTGAGGCACATTTCCTCACATGCTTTCCCATCCATGGCTGTTCAGGCAGCACTTGCTTTATCCACTGATCTGGAACTTTGTTTGTTTGTTTGTTTGTTTGTTTGTTTGTTTGTTTGAGACAGGGTTTCTCTGAGTAGCGTTGGCTGCCCTAGAACTCTGCAGACCAGGTTGGCCTCGAAACCACAGAGACCCACCTGCCTCTGCCTCTAGAGTGCTGGGATTAAAGATGCGCGCCACCACTGCCCGGCTTGATCTGGTACTTTATACTGAGATTTTAATTAGGTCCTAGGAATCCAGAGACAGACTATGGCAGGATACTTGATGGTGGCCTAGATCAATGATTTGCTGGAGTTGTAGACCAGTGATCAGGGATACAGACGGGGAAAGAAATGCTCCCGGAAATGGGGAAAGCTTCGGTACAGTGATATTTAAATTGGGTTGAAGGGTAAATAGGAGTTTGCCAGAGAAGGCTGAAAATGACAGAGATGAAGTAAATGCAGAGAAAAACGACATGGAAGAGTTGGTAGAAAGAGTTCTGTGTATTCGGGAATCATAAATAGTTTGACAGGCTGGAAAGACAGCCTCACAGTTAATCACACTTGCTACACTTCCAGAGGGCCCAGGTTTGGTTCCCAGAACCCATGTTCGTGGCTCAGAACTTTTTATCTCCAGCTCCAAGGACTCCAACACCCTCTTCTGGACTCTGTGGGCACCAGAACACATGCAGTGTGCACACACACACATACAGATATATTAATAAAAATAAAAGAAATTGAAAACGGAACAACCCAGATAGTGTGAGATGGCGTGAAAGAACGAAGGGACGGTGGGAACAAGGAGGCAGGGTGGACCAAGACCAGCCCAAGGAAGGCGCAAGTCAGGCTTGGATCTGAGGGTCTCACTCCTAGGGGCAACACTGTATCATTGGCATCGAATTCGCATCTCTCTTCCCCCACGACTCATTGCCCACCCCTCCCTACCTGAGAACATGCCGGTCCTCTGGGTCCTCTTGAGACTTACGCTAGGCTTCCAGAGAGGCTAACTACCAGCTGTGGTCACCAATGGACGCTCTGCCTGCACAGGGGCCTCTCCACACCCTTGGCCACCCCTCTCACTGTGTGGCTGTTATGGAGTCTTCTCACCCTGGCATGCAGCAGGGTCAGGCTCTGAAGCTGGGCACAGGACTACACACCAATCCCTTCCCTCCCCTCTCCTGGTCTGACCCAGCTCCTGGCCTCCCAGCTCCCTCAGCTGGCACTCCAGAGTGTCTTTAATATCTCTCTCTCAGGGCAGCAAGCCTCCCTGCTTTCTGGCTGGTGGCTTGGCAGGCCCCCCCCCCCCCCCAGCTCTGGGAGCCTGGAGTATGGCAGCATGCTTCCTTTATGCCTAACTAGGAAAAGAGGACTCTCTGGCAGAGGACGGAGGTGCATTTTAGGAGCACAAAGGCTTGAACTTGTGGGGGGGGCGAGGGGGATGGGGGACTGGGAGACATTTGACTGGCCACTTCTCCTATCTGCAATATAGTCTCACCTGCAAAATGGGGACATTAGGCTTCTGTGTGCAGGGGCTAAGGGGGGGGGGTCACACGTGCCAATCGAGGCGGGGCAAGATCGGTGAGACACCAAAGCAGGAACACACTTCTGAGATGGGATGACTTAGCTTCCAGCTAGAAAAACAGAAGTAAAACCAAGCCGTGTCTCCATTGGACCGCCACACTGTGTGGTGATGACTCAGGAGTGAGGCGGGAGGGGAAGGTGTCTCCCACCCCCATGGGCCGGTACAGCCTCCACTGGCCGGAGGAGAAAAGCACTTCCAAACAGGAAGGAAGGCAAGACGGCCATGTGGGAGGTCCCCTGAAAGCCTCAGACAGGTGACTCCTACTGACCTGGGCCCTGCCGACCTGGTTGCAGTCTCTCTGCCCAGCCCGCAGGGTGGCTGTGGAGCTGGTTGGTGGGGTTGGCTCAGGAAGAGTATTTTGTATCTGGCTTCTGGAATGACTAATGAATGAGCTGTCTCCACTGCAGGAGAATTATGCCACTTAAGCAAAACCCGGCCGGGAGCTGGGCGGCTCTGAGATAGCGAATAGGAAACGCCTGTCAGGCTGATGCTTCAAAGCCAAATATACTCTCTGCGCGGCTCTCTCTCTCTCTCTGTGTTTGCTAAGTTTACTTTATGCAAAATATAACTCAGCTGAAAATATGTAGATGGCAATGAGCTAGCTCCCTCCCCCAGAGAAGCCGGAAGGAGGGGAGTAGAGCAGTCCCTAGACAGCCTGTGAGCCTCAGGGAGGAGCAGCCAGGCTCTTCTCCAGAACCAAAAAACAGGGCCTCTTCGATGGGGGACAAGTACTAGAGGAGAGTTAGGGAGCTGGGTTCAAGTCCAGCTGCTCCCCATTTTCCAGGTGTGGCCTCCAGTCTATGGCCCAGAAATGGGGAACTGGACTAGGCCACTTCTAACCCCCCACACATGCAGCACACAGACACAACAGAGGTAGGGGTGTCTATGGGTTACTGAGAGACCTGGGCATAAGGATAAGGTCATCTTGAAAAAGACACAGATTTCTTAGTCCACAACACAAAGGATGTTCTGGAGCACAGAGCAAGAAATAAATGCAGGTCCTTGGTGAAGAGTCTGGACACAGTCACCCTGAGCCCCGGTGACAGCTCATACCCTTTTCCATTTAGGTTTATCCTTGGGGATGGAGCTGGGATAAGGTGACTGCGGCTTCCAAGAAGAGCTGGAGTATGGAACCGGCTCGGCAATCCCAGGAGGGTGTGGAAAGGTACAGCTGAGGCAGCTCAGCCCTCAGAGAGCTCCCTGGGGTACTGCACTTGCAGGAGACTGGAACAGGAACCCCACTGAGCTGTCACGGTGTGAGAAGTCCCAACAGATAAGGCGTTGAGTACACTGAATCTTTCTGAGCCTTGGCCCTGGTCTAAAACAGGGACAGTGGTTGCCAGCCTTAGTGGCAAAGGGGTGACATGCAGCCTGCCTACCACAGTTCCCAACATGCTTCATCCTCGGTAAAGGGAGCCGCTATCGCTTTATTTCCAGGGCCTACAGGAGAGCTCTTGACAGGCACTCCATGAGCTGAGGCTAGATACAGCCCGGCAACCATTTTATTCGCTCTTTAGGCTACTGGCAGCACACACACACCCCCATTTAACTCTGTGTGTCTCCCATGATATATAAAGATCATAAGGAAGGGTTAGAGAGATAGCTCAGTCAGTAGAGTATTTAATATGAGGGCCCCACTTCAGACCCCCAGAGCCCATGATTTAAAAAGAGTATATTGGAACATCCCACCTCCTCTGCAACAGGAGGCTTCGGAGCTCAAGGACTCTGGAGAGTGATGGGGAGGAGGGAGGCCTGCTGTAGAATGAAGAATCACAAGCGGTGGTGGCACAGGCATGCCTTTGGTCCCAGCTGGGAGGCAGAGGCAGGAGGATCTCTGTGAGTTCAGCCTGGTCTACAGAGTGAGTTCCAGGACAGCCAGGGCTGTTATATAGAGAAAGCTTGTCTGGAAAAACAAAGAGAGAGAGAGAATCATGGAAAATGACAAAAACAGAGCGGGCACAAGAGTGAACAGTGGTCAGCCTGGCGCAGAGGGTGGCCGGGGCTCAGCCCCTGGGCAGAGCTTGCATGTGGAGCCCCAGTGCCCGGAGCCGCTGCAACTGGAGGAGAGTCCCATTCCAAGAGATGTCACAGGGAAGGCAGGACAGGGTCCCCTGAGAGAGGGGATGGGCTAGGCAGGGCTTAGGGCTTGTGAGACAGGTTGAGACTTAGGAGGTCGTACCGTACAAAGGTCACAGCAAGCAAGCAGAAAATTGCAGGATTCGGGGAGGTCAGTAAAAGGCTGGATCCTCGAGGCAAAATGGGCAAGACTCTGCCCCAGGTTGGGACTAGCAGAAAAGGTGGACCCAGTCGCAGGGATGAGGCTTCTGTTCACGGCTGGCAGGAGGCAGGGAGGAAGTCAGGCAGAGGCCCGTGCAAGGGGAGTGGAGAGAGGGTGCTGGGGGCCAGGATGAGCTGGAGTGAAACAGCTCTGCTAACTGGGCCAGCAAGAAAACTCCCAGGGTCTCTGGTTCCCTCCTCTGTAAGATGAAATTAACCGTGTGTGCCACGCAGGGTTGCTAGTGACTATGAGGTGATACATGGGAATCTGTCCTCTCAACAAATGTCCTACATATGGTAGGTAGCTCCCATCAGTAAGAACATTCACTGCAGAGAGTTGGGAGGAATGACAGGCCTTGGAAAGATCGGAGTTGACATGTGGGCACCATTAGCAAGGCTGAGTATCTTCTGTAGGTTTTAGCTAGGAGCTGAACTGGGAGGTAGGGGGAGTCAGCTCCTGCTGGAGGGGGAGCCCCATATCACCCAAGCAAGGGACGCAACTCAGTTGAGGGGTATCTAGGTTAAATGTTTTCACCTTATTTTCTCCAGTATCTTCCCAGACAGATGTTGTAGGGGAATTTCAGTCAGAGCCAGAGACAGGCTTGCCCTGGCCCTTGGCTGACATGCCAAGGTCCCCCGTGGAAACACACACACACACACACACACACACACACACACACACACACACTACCACCAGTGTGCTCTCTCTCTCTCTCTCTCTCTCTCTCTTCCGAGACAGGGTTTCCCTGTGTAGTTTTGGTGCCTGTTCCTGGATCTCTCTCTGTAGTCCAGGCTGGCCTCGAACTCACAGAGATCCACCTGGCTCTGCCTCCTGAGTTCTGGGATTAAAGGTGTGCGTCACCACCGCCTGGCTACCACCAGTTCTCTTAATAGAAAAGAGCTGAAAGTCTCAGGAAGCCTCAGAGGATGCAGGAAATGCAGCGTGCATGGCCAGCCGGAGAACTGCCCCCAAACCTGTGCCCACCATATCTTAATGAGGCAAACTCCAAAGCCACTTTCTCTGTAATCTGACAGTGAAGAGGAGATGATGCTAAGAAGCCCCCACTCCACCCTGTGGGTTGTCATGACTACCCAACTTCTTAAAAAAGAAGGAACTACCTCAGCATCTCATTGTAATACAAAATAAAATTACTGCAGTTCTACAGGCAGAGAGCTCCAGGAAAGGGAACCTGTTACTACAGCAGATTCTTCTGAGTGGCCAGAGATGAAATCTGAGCCTGGCTGGATGGGCCCTCTGCTTTCCCCAGCCTGCGGAGCCCTGCTCCGCCTGCCGTCATTGCTGGCACTCTCTCCTCAGCTGGACTTCATTTGCTCGTGAAATGATGAGCAGTAAAAGAAAACACATCTCCAGTCCATATGAGAGGCCAAGGGGCCTAGGTCCCAATGCAGTAGAGCCCCAAATGGAAGCAGAGGCAGCTGCTCATGGGGGAACCTCTGCGGAGGCCAGAGATCCATGCGGCACACGGCAGCCTCCCTTTGTGACTGTGGTAGGAACTGGTGTTTCCAGAGCAGGGACTCTGTTAGGTCACAGAGCAAGCCTAGAGGAAGCCTGTCATCTAGGAGAATATTTACCTGCAGTGCCCAGGCCACGCCTTTGGGCACGAGGAGGGAGGGAGAGGGGTGTGTTACTTCCTTTTTCAAGAGCTCTACTTCCTGGGGAGAAGTGGTCACCCTCCCTTAGCTAGGGGGAGACAGTGGAGGGCCTCACCTTAGGGAAGAGCTTCAACCCTAGCAAATATACTCATTTATTGAAACTAATTACTGGAAGTCCAGGAGCTACTCAAAGGACGCAGCACTGCTTCCCTGAATGCCCCGCCAAACCCTCTGTTCATTCACACACCTAAAGTTATCTGGGGTCTGCTCTGTGCAGAGAACTGTGCTCTTTGATATAGTCTATTGAAATTCTGTCCAAAAGGAAATGGCTATTTCCCTCTTTCCAAGCTGTGCTCCCTATGAACCCTATAAGAACCCTGTAGGAAAGTAGAAAGGACTCCAGCAGAAAGGCCCTGGGCGCCTGGGCAAGTCTTGGGAGATGGACATATAGGTGTCTTCTTTAGTTTCTATTGATGTGATAGAATGCCAAGATCAAAAGAAACTTGGGGAGAAAAGGGTTTATTTTGCTTTATACTTCCATATCATAGTCTACCATTGAAGGAAGTTAGTGCAGGCACCAGAGGCAGGCACGGGAGGCAGGCACCGGAGGCAGGCGCTGGAGGAAGGAGCTGGAGGCAGGAGCTGGAGGAAGGAGCTGGAGGCAGGAGCTGGAGGAAGGAGCTGGAGGCAGGCCCTGGAGGCAGGAACCGGAGGCAGGAACCACAGGCAGGAACCACAGGCAGGCACCAGAGGCAGGAACCACAGGCAGGCACTGAAGCAGAGGCCATGAAGGAGCACTGCTTGCAGTCATGGCTTGCTCAGCCTGCTTGCTTATAGCACCCAGGACTAACAGTCCAGAAGTGAGTCAGGCCTTCCTACATCAATCATCAATCAAGAGAATTCACTATAGGCCAATATCTGGTGGAGGCATTCATTCTCTCTCTCTCTCTCTCTCTCTCTCTCTCTCTCATATAATTTACTTATTTTTATTTTATGTGCAATTTTTATTTATTGGCAATTTGCCTGCATGTACGTCTATGTGAGGGTGTTAGATCTTGGAGTTACAGACAGTTATGAGCTGCCATGTGGATGCTGGGGATTGAACCTGGGTCTTCTGGAGGAGCAGTCAGTGCTCTTAATTGCTGAGCCATCTCTCCAGCCTGGCACTTTCTCAATTGAGGTTTTTCTCTTCCCAAATGACTCTGGCTTGTGTCAAGCCGGTATAAAACTAGCCAGCACAACAGGCATACACAAAAGTGGGAAGCAGACTCACACACCAGTGAGGGGAGAGGGTTCTCGAGTACCAGCTTCACGCTTATCTAGATGTGGAAGCTCAAGCAAGTTACCATACTATTGAGACTCGATTTCCTCAAAAAACACTGGGAACAATAAGACCAGCTCAGGGAGCAGTAAAAATGAATAAAACAAAATCTTCTCCAAGAGGTTGCCTAGAGAAGTGCACCTCAACCATGCTAGACCAGTGAATCCTTTATACAGAACCCTTCATAAGACCATCTTCACTATTCAGAAATGAAATATATGGGTACCACAACATATGCTTTATAAAAATCAATACAGTATCACAACTGGAAGACAGATAACTAAAAGGAAAATAACAGAGTGAAACAATACACATATACACATTGTAGTCAATGAGTGAACATGATTCTACCAAAAAAGCCATCAATGCAGCCAGGTCAGGTGGCCACACCTTCCTACAGTCAATATATTTGAATGAAAGAAGCGAAGCAATATTAATTGTGTGAGTCTTTGATGTTCTGAAACAAGATTAAACACCGTATATTTGTAAAGTTAGATAACTTACCACTCATCTACCGACATGGAGGAATAGAGGTGTGTTGTTTGGGTAACTCAAATACTGTAAACAGTTCGCTGTTGGTAGTGTTGTTTTCTGAAATGGTGAACAAATCCTGTTAAAGACAAAATACAGTGCTCTCTTGATTTGTAAGATAGTTCCAGTCACAAAAATTATGTACTCAAAAACTATGAAAAGTATGTTGTGTTTATATACAAAACGGAATTAGGTTCTAGGCACAGGCCAATATAAAGAGGTTTTCCACCTACTCTAATAGCTGGTAAAGTACTGAGATGTCACATGAGGTGTAAGACAAGAGCGGCCCCATTTATTTTGTTTATTTTGTTTTTGTTTTTTGAGACAGGGTCTTACTATGCAGCCTTGGGTGGCCTAGAATTCGCTATGTAGACCAGTCTGGTCTCAAACTCATAGAGATCCTCCTGCTTCTGCCTCCCAAGTGCTGGAATTAAAAGCATGCACCACCACAGCCAACTCAAGAATGTCCCATTTATGACATCCCTCCACCTCCTCCCAAGTGGCACCTCAACTAGCCACAAACATAAAAATGCCACACACTTCTGAACTGCCTCTAGGGGGCAGCACTGCCTCTATAATCAGCAAGGCGAAGAGCTCAGGCCACTTCCCATGGTCAACTGCTAAGGGAGAGCCACCCAGCCTCAGGAACATAGCCCAGTCAGCATCAGGAACTCCATCAGCACATCACCCCAAGTTCCAGCTCATGTTGTATCCTGCTACATTTTTATTTGTTTGGCACCACAGGCAATGGCCATATCCTGATGTGAGGAGTCTGGGAGAGGGAAAAGATAGCAACAAATTAGTGTGTCTCAGAGCACCCTGGACTGCAAAGGCGAGACCGACCCCATTCCTCCACACATACAAAAGGCATCACCTGAACAATGGGCAGACCCTATATCACCCCCCTGGACAGTTGTTGACCACTTCAGTAGGAGAATCAACAGCGCTCTTTACATGTTAATCTCCCACTTGCTCACCTTGGTTCAGTTGTAAATCCACACCACCAGCATCTGGCATCTCAACTGAATGTACCTGAAGGAAAACCATTGTCTTCTGTGGAAATAAAGTACGCCTCTGACAGGACCAGTCAAGGCGCTGGGTTGAGAGGTCAGCTGGGATGCACCCCAATAATCAACCAAACCTTGCTTAAGTCTCAGATCTTATTTCCCACAAAAAGGAGCAACCATTTCTAACCACCCCAGAAAAGGGCACACACTTGACAGGAAACGAGTTCCGACGCCAGCACCATGGGGAAACTCTAGCCTCCACCACTCCTTTACTAAAGTGGGTGCATCTGAACTTCAAAGTCCCAGCTTCTCCTGCCAGGCCCTGGCTGCTGCTGTCCTGACCACACAAGAGCTGCCCCCACACCGGCAGGGCAGCCCCGACACCGGCGGGGCAGTCCTGAACGCGGGCACCAAGCCATGGCTTGTCAGGGAGATCTGATAAGGCTGGATTTCTCCTTCGGTTGCTCCTTTGTTCTCCCCAACAGCTGTAAAGGGTGGACGGAAGGATCCAGCCTGATCTTAGCTGTGCATTTTGGGGGGTTGGATGGGGATGCTGGGTGAGAAATCCCATCATGCCTCTAGCACAGATTCTCCCTTCTCTGCTTTGCTTGGTGGAGGCAGGTTTATTCTTTAGGGAAAATTAGGTGACTTTGCCCTAGACAGCAAACTAGGGAGGTTGTAGTCTTAGACAAATCAGGAAAGGCACTGGGAAGGAGTCTGAGGCTCGTGGATTGAACCCACTTGAGAGAAATATGAAAGCCAATCTTACAGAAGATTTGAGGTTCACACACAGCCCCACAGAGCACACTTTGTATATCCATTCTGTCAAGAGACAAAGTGGTCCACCAACAGCTGATGTGGGCAAGCCTGTGTTTGGGAGCAAGTGGCTCCTACCATGTATCAGGTGAGGCTGGTCACAAAGCAGGCTTGACATGTGTCACCTGCATATGTCTAGGGGCTTGGGAAGGGGCCAAGACAAAGAAAACAAATCCAGAAACAAAGCAGGAATGCTGAAGACATCTTCTCTGGGTCACTTCTCATCACAGCCTGTTCTCTGAGGGGTCAACACCAAGGTGGCTCAGCAAGTCCCTGCAGGTGGGAAGAACCGCATCACGGAAGTGCCTGGGACCGCTGTAGCTTTTGAAGAGGAACTGATGTTTCCTAATGTGCACAGGAATGTGCCTTTCAGAGGTACATGGAGCTGCTTTCTTTAGCAAAGACAGCAGCAGCCACAACGTCCCTGACACCTCCACCAGCCGGCCTTCTCCTCTGCACAGTGACCTCCCCAACTTGGGGCACACCTTGGTAGAGACCCAAAGGGACAGAGAGCTCACAAAGCCAGTGTGTTCATGGGTGGCTCCAAGTCCTGCATGTTCATGAGAATCACCTGCCAAGTATTTAAATGTCCACACTTGGTCCCACTGCCAGGGATTTTGGTTTAATTGGTCTGGGCCAGGCCCGGGGCACAGGTGTGCTTTAAAATTCCCCAGGAGATTCTGCTATATGCCAGGGCCGGGAATCACTTGATTACAATAGGAGAGGGCCTCGGCTTCGCATCCAGATCTCAGCTACCTTTCATTTAAACATACTTCTAACAATCCAGTGGTCTGGCTTTCTAGCTGGTGTGAGATTGAAAGCCGTATGTTCAGAGAGGGAAAGATCACTAATGGTATGAGCGAGACGCAGCAGGACAACACATCAGTCTGATTATAAAGATAGAAAACCCATAAAAAGCAAACAGAGCATTCAGCCCCCCCCCACACACACACATGCACGCGCGTGAGCACACACACGCACACTTGCACACACACACGGACTCCAGTAGATCCTATTTACAGTAAGGCCAAAAGAGATCAATCACGGGGAGTCAGGAGAGCAAGGGTCATGGTGTCTTGAGGGAGTGACACATACACTGTCCGTGATGTGTAAGGCATGTGTAGACAGGTGCTACCAAGACGATGTCACTTGATTCTTACCACAGCCCTCTGACACACATATTAGCCCATTTTACAGATGAAAGAACTAAGACTCAAGGAGGATCCCTCCTGACTTGATCAAATCTGAAGCAGCAGCAAGCTTGAAAGTCAGAACTTGTTGTTACTGTTTTTCAAACAGGGTTTCCATGTATACCTCAAGCTGGCCCCCAGCTCCTAATCCTCCTTCTTCAAGTTTCCTAAATGCTAGCTTACAGGCATGTGCCATCATGGAGGGCCCAAATCTGAGATTAGAATGTCAAATGTGGGTCCATTTGATTTGAAAGCCCGTTAGTTTAACCCAGCAATCACATGTGTTTGAATGTGCTGTATCTGTTCTGTGTAATTACTGACATTCTTCCTGACCTGGTGCCTAGACCACATTATCCTACATCGTATGTCCATATGCTCAAGATGTTCACTTTAAGAACAGCTACACACGTGCACATGAGCATACACACATACAAATACGTGCTTTTTTAACAGTGATGAAAGAACTGGGCATCCATTTGGGAAATAAATAAATAATACAAGTTATTTCCCAGCTCGCACCATTCATCAAAATGGATACCAGATGGCTGAAGGCGGAAAGGAAACCATCAAGGTACTAGAAGAAAATATAAGTGAATATTTTATAATCTTAGGATGGGGAAGGACTTTCTAAACATGTCAACAAAAGCAGAAACCATAGAGGAAAAGATTGATAGATTTGACTACATAAAAAATTAAAAACTTATGTACATCAAAAACCAACATAAATTGAAAAAATACTCAACCTCACTAGCATTCAAAGAAAGGCAAATTAAAGCAGCAGTGAGGGGCTCTTTTTTTCTGTGCTGATCAGATTGGCAATGATTAAAAAGAATGATAATGCTGAGAGCCGGGGAGGGAACCAGCGCTCTCACACACAGTGGAGGCAGTGGGAATCACCACATTCTTTCTGGAAGACATTTTGACTCTAAGCATGAAAAGAGCCCAAGAAGGCCCACACCTTTGACCTCATAATTCTACATATAAAAATGTATCCCATGGACAGATTTGATGTACGCATGCTCAACATGGTCACTGAGGTGGGTTTTTTTTTTTGTTTGTTTGTTTGGTTTGTTTGGTTTTTGTTTTTGAATACTGAAAACCTGGAAGCTGAATGTTTAATAAAACTGAGTTAGTCAAATAAATTGTAATATACCAATATACCACCCACCAGAACACAGCAACGAAACGTGATACTGGAGAGAATGACAGACCAATGGCATAGAATAGAAAGCCCCAAACAACCCAAATACAGGTGCAATTCTTCTTTTCCATAAATATCAAGCCCGTGAGGCAAAGGCAGATTTTATTTATTTATTTATTTGTTTGTTTGTTTGTTTATTTATTTATTTTCGAGACAGGGTTTCTCTGTGTAGCTTTAGTGCCTTTCCTAGATCTCACTCTGTAGACCAGGCTGGCCTCAAACTCCCAGAGATCCACCTGGCTCTGCCTCCCAAGTGCTGGGATTAAAGGTGTGCACCACTGCCACCCGGCTCCTCAGATTTTTAAATCAATGGAGCTTGACTAACTGATAAAAAACCTGGACCAATATTTCAAAGGAGTATAAAAGACTAAACTTCAACTAAACCAAAGATATAAATGCAGCCTGGTGTGGTGGCACATGGCTTTAATCCCAGTACTCGGGAGGCAGAGGCAGGTGGATCTCTGGGAGTTCGAGGCCAGCCTGGTCTACAGAGCAAATTCTACCCTATCTCAAAACACACAAAAAAATTAAAATACCCTATTTATGTGGTTTTCATATCTATTGATAAATAGCAAACTTCAGAAAGATATAATAGAAAATATTAATAGTACTCATCTCTAGTTGGTAAGATTTATAGTTACTTCCTTTTAATGATTTATTTATTTTTTTTAAAGATTTATTTATTTATTATGTATACAGAAGAGGGTGCCAGATCTCATTACAGATGGTTGTGAGCCACCATGTGGTTGCTGGGAACTGAACTCAGGACCTCTGGAATAGCAGTCAGTGCTCTTAACCTCTGAGTCATCTCTCCAGCCTCTTAATGATTTATTTTTATTCTCTACATTTTCTGAGATGATTGCATTTGTGTTTGTTTGTTTGTTTGTTTGTTTTTCAAGACAGGGTTTCTCTGTATAACAGCTCTGGCTGTCCTGGAACTTACTCTATAGACCAGGCTGACCTTGAACACAGAGATCTGCCTACCTCTGCCTCCCAAGTGCTGGCATTAAAGGTGTGTGCCACCACCACCACCCAGCCTACATTGGTTTTTATCACTACAAAGTAAAGAGAAAAACTTACCTTAAATAGGCCTCAAGGTTATTATTTTTCACAGTTACCTTATAAAACAAAATTTGTTAGTGTGGTTCAGGACATATGAAGATATACAGATATATTATACATATACAGAACAATGTATATAAGATGACTATTTTCAAAACTATAAATGTATACTAAGACATTTCAGGAGGTATGCTACCAAGTATTTGTTTTCTGTATGTGTGTCCCGTGTGTCTTCCTTCCTTCCTTCCTTCCTTCCTTCCTTCCTTCCTTCCTTCCTTCCTTCCTTCCTTCCTTCCTTCCTTCCTTCCTTTCACGGTCAGAAGTATCTCTGTTCTCAACAATAAACAATATGGTCTTAACAAAATTTTTTTAAAGCTGGGCAGTGGTGGTGTACGCCTTTAATCCTAGCACTTGGGAGGCAGAGGCAGGTGGATCTCTGTGAGTTCGAGGCCCACTTGGTCTATAGAGTGAGTTCTAGGACAGCCAGGGCTACACAGAGAAACACTGTCTGGAAAAAAAATTTTTTTTAAACAGATCCCTCAAGAAGCATTCTAAACTTTGTACCCACTGGTCTAAGGAAGCAGTGGGCATGGCCAGGGCCGCAGCAGAGGTAGGTACTCAGCCTTTCTTTGGTTCCTTGAGTAGCCCTGAATGCCAGGGTGTCAGCTGCCATGCTGAACACAACAAAACTACCTGTACTTGAAAGCCTGAAGTACAGGCTGAGGTGAGGCCTGCAGGCTTCCTAAGAACCGCTCCTTTAGCCCTTTGCCTTGCAGCGGACAGGCTACAGATCTGTTGGACCAAGAGATGTTCAAGGAAAGCATGGATAGTGAATGGCCAAAGGCAGCAAAGGCTGTCTGTAAGAACCCATTTCGTGCCCAGGTGCTCCCCTGGCAACTTCTGCTACAGTCTGCTTGGTCATCCTACTCTGATACCGAACTTGTTAAAAGAAAGCTTGGGGAGTGTGTGGGGGGGAATGTGTAGCATGCGTGATGGCTCAGACCGCCACCAAGCCTGGTGACCTGATTCTTGGGACCCGTATGGTAGAAGGAGGGAACCAACTCTGAAATACTGTCCTCTGACCTCCAGTCATGAGATTTTGCATTCATGCATCCCCTTCCCACACAAACAACAAACAAACAAACACTTGATCAAATTAGAACCAGCAGCAAGCTCTAAAGCCAGAACTTCTTGTTACTGTTTTTCAAACAGGGTTTCAATGTATACCCCAAGCTGGCCCCCTGCACTCCAGGAAAGGCCCCCTGCAAAAAGGCCCGGACAAGGCTGAGCCCTGAAGTCCATTCAACCCCCCAGGCTCTTCATTGTTCCCAAGAACTTACAGCCACAGCCTCCAAACTGGCCTCTTGCCCTCCATCCATGCCCTGTCCAGCTCATTCTCCAAGCCCCAGCACCCTCCTGGAAATACAGCTAAGTATTTCATTTCTGGGATCAAAACATACTGTCCAAAACGGTATTTCTCTAACTCTACCACTGAAGCCAGCAAAGAGCAGAGGAAAGAAATGTCTTCCATTCTCCCAGAGACCGAGCAGCCTGAAGCCCCTGCCAGACCCTTGCTCTCTTGGAGGCCCTGCGTTCTCTTAGGGATTCATGAGATTTTTGCATCCTGTTGCTCAGTATATCTGAATTTCTTTCTTTTCTTTTCCTTTTTTTTTGTTTTATTTTGTTTTTCAAGACAGGGTTTCTCTGTATAGTTTTTGGTGGATCTCGCTCTGTAGCCCAGGCTGGCCTCGAACTCACAGAGATCCATCTGGCTCTGCCTCCTGAGTGCTGGGATTAAAGGCATGCGCCACCACCACCCGGCCAGAATTTCTTTTATATGAAGCTGTTTAAAATTATTCACCTCAAGGAAAATTGATGCTTCCGAAGGAAAATTGTGTTTATGCAGAGGCTTCACGTGTCCCCTTGGGAGACTACCAGTGGGGTAAAATTCAAGCCCTGGAAAGCAAGGTTTTTTATGGTTTGACCCTCACGATTCTTCCTGGACTTTTCTTATCCCTCATCACTGGCCCCCGGACTCCCTGCCTTCCTGATACGCCATCTTCCTCCCAGTCCTGAGGGGACATTGTCTACTTGCTGACAACCAATCCACTATCCCAAAAGGCCTTGAGGGAGACCAAAGGACCAACTGCCATGCCTGTGCTTTAGAAGCAGAAGCCTGGGGTTTAAATCCTGACTCCATTCTTCACACCAGACCTGTTTACCTAACTTCTCCATTACACCTATAAACTCCTTGAAGGGCTGTTACAGGAATGACCTAAGATTCAGGCCGCTCAGTCTGTAACACAGGCTCCCTTCCCCTTCTCCCAGCACCCACTGCACTTTATGAACACCAGGAGTGCTTTCCATGTATTCACCTGGCCACTCCTCCGTAACTGCCAGTTTCCTTCAATAGGCCAGTGTCTCCGCATGGCTCAGAAGCTCCTCGTATTGACCTCCAATCCCGTGATTTGGATGTTAGGAAATAAACTTATGCCTCTGCTTGTTGTTTTTGTTTTTTATTTGTTTGTTGTTTTGAGACAAGGTCTATTATGTAGCTCTGACTGTCCTAGAACTTGCCGAAACCCACTTGCCTCTGTCTCCTGAATGCTGGGATTAAAAGCATGCACCACATGCCCAGCCATGAAATATACTTTAAATAATAGCTTCCTTTACTAATGTCTCATTCCCTTAAAAAAAAAAAGTTAATGAATTTGGGGGACTGTAGATGGTCTACTGGTAAAGAGTTCCTAGCACCCGCCTTGGACCACTCACCACTGCCAGTAACTCCAGCTCCAGGTGATCTGAAGTCCCTTTTGGGTATTGAAGTCCCCCTCCCTCACAAACACATAAATCAACAAAATAAAAATTAAACATGGGTAGCACACGCCTTTAATCCCAGCACTCGGGAGGCAGAGGCAGGAGGAACTCTGTGAGTTCGAGACTAGCCTGGTCTACAAAGTGAGTTTTAGGACAGGCTCCAAAGCTATACAGAGGGACCCTGTCTCAAAAAAATCAAAAAAAAAAATTAAACTTTAAAAAATTAATTGGTCAATTCAGCCTGTGTGGTATATGCATGTACGTGCATGCATACACACTTGCCTTTGCATGCATGTGTGGAGGTCAGAGGTCAGATTTAGGTGTCTTCCTCTATCACCCTCTACCTCCCTGTTTCAACCATAATAATAGCTGGCCAACAAGCTACCTGGGACCTGCCAATCTGCCTCACCCGGCACCGGAACCCATGCTACCCCTTGCTTTTCCATGGGTGTTGGGGATCTGAACTCGGGTCTTCATGTATTTACTCACTGAGCCTCGTGAGTTCTCATTTCTCATTGAATACTGAGAGTGTTCTCAGTCGTTCCTTAGACAGTGGGCTCTGGAGAAGCTGGCAGGGAGCCACCCACCAAGACCATAAACACCTCCGGAGTGCAGCCCCGCCTCCCTGCTTCCCACAGCACCTCACTCAGCCTGTGCTTAGAACACACCTAGTAACTGCTTGTGGCATAAACAAAAGCTTCACATACATGATGTGGGTGGGAAGGAGGGGAAGAGGGGGAAGCCCTCTCCAAATGAGCCGTTATGCAGAAAGGGTCATTGTTACAGGAGGCAGAGCTGGAGGCAAGCCCTTCTCCCATCCACAAGGACCAGCGCCCCCAATTACACCAGCTGGCCTCCAACTCCTGTGTGAGCCGATTAAAAAGCACCCTCTCTCTAGTGTCTGGAAACTCCTGCAAGGAAAGTTTGCTGCCCAAAGTTGGCTTTTGACTAGAGTCTTAATAAGAGGCTTCGGCAGGCTGTGTGGAGAGACAATGTCACTTTAGAGAAGCAGCTGGAAGCGGCAGTTAGAAGAATTATTTTAATGAATACATTTCCTTTCAATTGTATGGGAATATCAAGATCCCATTAGAATGGGGAAGCAATTAGAACTAATAAAGATGAATGCGCAGCGCTCAGTGCATGCGGAATAACAAGCAGCCGACAAAGGGACTCCCAGAGCAGGCTCTAATCCAAGGGAGCCCACAGCCAGCAGAGCGGAGAGGCCCTGCACAGCGCTCAAAGCCACCGTGCCCTGTACATTCTGATCACGGCCTGGCCCACAAATGGCGTGAGTGGTGCCTCCGAGGTGGGGGGCGGCCCCCACCCCCTCCTGGGTCAGCCTCTTGGGGGTTGAGATGGACTCTTGGCAGCCCCTTGGCAACAGCCATTCAAACCGGGGCTCTGGCTCTTAGCCAGCTTCGAGCCTATCCCTTGAACTAGGCCTCATTGTGTCCAGGTGGCAAACGCCCTTCTCACCAACTCTCCTTAGAGATCTGGAGAGGGACTGGGACAGTGAGAGGGGAAAAGGGGGTGAATGAGAAGGAGCCCTCTGCCCCTGCCTCTCCCCTCCCCCACTGCCCACAGTCTGTACCTCCTCTGAGTTTGGGGTTATGTTACAGTCGGTGGTGAGTCACAGGCAGCCAAACACAGAAGTACTGTTGCTTACACAATTGCTCTTCAAACAGCAACAAACAATTTTCATTACCCAAGTCAGATCAAATCATTCGCCTGGCCATCCCGCCTCAATCCGAGCCACACCAAACCCACCCAGAGCCTCGTGCTTTGCCCATTGCTCTCTGACAGCACCGGTCTTCATTCTGCCTCGGGCTCCGGGGCCCCGACAAAGCCCCCTCTCTCTCCTTTATTTGAGCTGGAGCTGCTGCATGGCCGTCCGGCCGTCAAGACTCTCCGGAGACGCTGGGGAGACGCAGGCACCTCGGCACTGGGGCCCACTCAGCCGTGGACCAGCACGCTTCTTAGCACCTGTGTGTGAAGCAAAGGCTGCCGGCCGGACTCTCGCGTCCCAGTTCAGAAGGTGTCCAACAAGAAAAGCCTGGCTCACTACCAAAGTATTCACTGGCCCCTGATGCAGTGTCTGTACTTGACGTCTCTTTGTTTAATCTATTTTGGCCAGACATTTTTTTTTTTTTTTTTTGAACTAGGAATGTGTAAACTCATTCCGAAACGTCTGTATGAGAGAGGTCAGTTACACATTCATTGCTGGGATTTTTCTATCTATCACTTCTCCAAAAAACAAAAACAAAAACTTCACAATCTTATTTGAACCTCAAAATAACCCCGTAGGATGGACCAAGCAAGAGTCCCTGAGCCCAGTGTCGAGGACACGCAGGCCCTGGGTACAGCGTCCTGCGCAAGGTCACAGGATGATGGGTAAGAACGTGGCTCAGCACCCTCTGTCACCTTTCCCACACCTCCACCAAGTGCCAGGCATTCCAGGAGACTTCACCCTGCAATTGTTTACTTCCACGGTAACCCCTGACCCCCTCCTGAGGCTACGCGGTGCTACGAGGAACCAAGGGCTACGAAGGACCCTCAAGATTCTGATCTACAGTCACCAAGGTGCTTGCCAAGCCCCTACCAAAGAGAAAGCCCTTCCTCCCCTCCCATAGCTCAGGTACAGACTGTTTGGAAAGTATCCAGGACACGGCAGATACAGTAAGAACTGGGGGAAAGTTGCTGCTCATGTTCCTTCCCTAGAACACTGTAGTGTCTAGGGACTGGCAAGGATAAAACCAAGCCTATGCACCTACCTACCATGCCCGCCCCCCCCCCCCACATCTAAAGGCCTATTAATTTAACTTATGAGAGTCTCTGTTTTTATAATTCTGGAGTGTAATGGTAACTGTGAAACGCATAGGCAGTAAGTATATAGTTTGGCAAGTTGTAACCAATGCATTCCGATACTGAGACACAGAGAACGTTCATCGGCCCAGAAAGTTCCTGCCACCCCTTTCCAGTCAGACCCACCCCCAGTCCCCATGGTCCTAATTGTACCACCTAGATGAGTTTACCCTGCCTTAAATACACAGAATCCTAGCGTAGATATCTCCTTGAATACATGGCACTCATCTGTATCTTTTTTATCTTTCATCTACTGTAATGTCTGCCAGGGTCACGGTGTAGTAGTTTGTTCTTGTTCAAAAA
The DNA here is from genome assembly GCA_902168405.1 of Peromyscus aztecus. Classification (NCBI taxonomy): domain Eukaryota; kingdom Metazoa; phylum Chordata; class Mammalia; order Rodentia; family Cricetidae; genus Peromyscus; species Peromyscus aztecus. The sequence continues at coordinate 45,408 of CABHPQ010169679.1, forward strand.
GTAAGTATTGAAAAATGAAATCATAAAATTTTCTGGTAAGTGGGCAGAGCTGGAAAAAATTATACCAAGTGAGGTCACCAAGGCCCAGGAAGACAAACGCCGCACATTCTCTCCCATAGGCTGATCCCAGTTTCAAATCATCTGTTTTGTGTGTTCAACTCACAGCACAAGTGAAGCCAGGGAACTAGAAAGGGACATTCACTTTAAGGGAAAGGGAGAGGTTATAAATAAAACAAAAGCAGAGACGTGGAGTGCTGGGGCGTGGAAGGCTTAGGCAGGGAGGGGATCAGGGAATGGGGAGGGGTAGCCCAAAGGACACAGGTGTGAAAAAGCCATGCGGAACCCCACTGTCTCACAACCAGTCAAGAATTATAATCGGAGAGGACAGGAGAACACATGTGATATGGAAGAAGATGGCAGGCAGGGGTCGGGGGGCACTGGAGGTTAAGGTCTGAACTGGGACAGGGCTGGGTGGGGGAAGGGGACAGGAGTTGACCACAATTAAGGATATGTGGAAAACCTTGGTGGAAACCCACTAGCAGCAAGGTAATTCAAAAATACATTTTAAAAAGGTGTTCGAATGTTAAGTATCCTGCAAGGATGGACAACGTTGTTCCCAGAACCCACGGGCTATTAAATAAAAATGGCAGTACAGGAGGCATGGAATACCTACCTCCCTAGGAGCATTAACCAGGGAGGAGGCCCCAAGGTCTCTAAAAAATCTCAAGCTATTGCCTTGGTTATCCATCATAACCACACGTAAGATCCTATTGCTGAAGACACAACACACTTAGGTGCGGGACATAAAATCAATGGCAAATGTCCTCCTTGCTGACCAGCTGGAACTGGAAGCTGCTAGGCAGGCTGCCGGGGGAGAAAAGGCATCAGTGGTCTTACCCAGCACCAGACCCTGCATGCTATAACCCCAACCTGATGGACAAGATGGGCCCACTGGTGCCCAATCGTCGAATGACTGCTGTGTGGTAACTAACTGCTTTGCTTGGTTTGGTGTGGATGGCTTTGGTTTTTTTGAGACAAGGTCTTTCCACACGGTGTTGTGTGCAGGTGTTCCAGTACAGTAAGGCCACCCATGGCTCTGTACGTAAACCTAATGAACTCACTGGCTTCCCAGAGTGAATGCTGGTGGAACTGTACCTTGCTTTACCGTTGAGATCTTAGGAGGAAGAGTGGGTTTTATGTCTCCCCTACAGGTAAGGAATTTTAGCAACACTGGTGCACGCATGAACTTACAGCACCCGTGGCTACCTGCACAAGACCAAGACAAGCAAAATTCCAGTATGGATGGGGGAGGTGCTCAAGAGGCCCCCCCCACCCTTGAGGTGCTATCGATAGTTGTTAGTTAGCTGCTGGGGAGAGGGAATCATTCTTCTTTCAGGGTGCAGGCAGGGGTAGGTTGCCCATGTTCTAGTGGCTAACCCCACACCCCTGCACACATGGGAGAACTAATTTGACTTAGTGGTTATTTAAAAGGAGAAGGAGGGAAGAGGAGGAGGAGGAGGAGGAAGAGGAGGAGGAAGAAGAGACGGAGGAGGAGGTAAAGGGGAAGAGGAAGAGGAAGATGAAGAAATTAAACAGGAAGGGTAGTGTTTTGAAGGGATCCAGAGGGAGACAGAAGAAGTAAATGGGAGGTGGGTATGACCATATTTCATTGTATATGAGTGTGAAATTCTCGAAGAATAAATTTTTAAGAATCCGTTTCTTAAATGACTTGAGAGATACAGTAAGGGTAACACTGAAGTGAAGCTATTTGTTAATTTGGAAAGTGGGGTGGGGGAACTTTGGGAAGCTTTGAAGAAAGTAGATTTAAACTAGCTGATATTTTAATAAAAAATAATAGTTCACCTGACATAAGTATTGTTAGTAATTTTTTGTTGTTGTTGATTTTTCGAGACAGGGTTTCTCTGTGTAGTCTTGGTGCTTGTCCTGGATCTCGCTCTGTAGCCCAGGCTGGCCTCGAACTCACAGAGATCCACCTGCCTCTGCCTCCCAAGTGCTGGGATTAAAGGCATGCGTCACCGTCTCCCGGCATATTGTTAGTATTTTTAAAGCCATCTACGTTATTGCTAATTTGTCTCTGAACATGCTTCCCATTCATCGTATTCCTGCACGCTCCTTTCCCCAGACATTCTCCTGCATCTTTCCGTGAACAATCTCGCTGCAGGTGCATTATTTTATCTTTAGCACTGTCCTCTTATGAAGGGCACTAACAGGGAAGTCCAGCCGGTGATCATGAACCTGGAAAGGCTTCAGAGATCTGGGTTTGCATTTCCAGTCTAGCACAGAACAGATGAATGGTTTGAGGCAGGTAATTTAACCTCTCTGTGACTGTTTTCCCATTTGTAAAATGAGGATAATAATACTTTGCTAATAGGGATTTGGGAGGACTAAATTATATTGTACATAAAACGTTTGGCACAATGCTAACTAACAATTGCCTTAAGCTAGACTATAATAAACATCTTCCTGCCTCATTCACACACTTCAGTTTTTGTAAGTCATATGATATTAATGGGTATATATTTTTCAAAGTTCTTTTCTTTCTTTTTTTGAGACAGGGTCATGCTACATAGCCCAGGCTAGATTAGAATTCTTTTTTGTTGTTGTTGTTTTGGTTTTGGTTTTGGTTTTTCAAGACAGGATTTCTCTGTGTAACAGCTCTGGCTGTCCTGGAACTCGCTTTGTAGAGTGGGCTAGCCTTGAACTCCTAGGGATCCATCTGCCTCTGCCTCCTGAGTGTTGGCATCAAAGGTGTACGCCACCACTGACGGGTTTATTATACTCTTTTTTTTTAATCAATAATGCAACTGAAGGGCAAAGAGTATAATAAACTTGTCCAAGATTATGTAGTTGGCCAATAGCAAAAGCCACAGGAAAAATAGAACCATTTGTAAAACATAGGTGGTAACACCGGTACTTTAATGTCAATCAAATGAATACAGGAGAAAATGCTTTTAGAACAAAAGCCAGCACACGGATGTTAAATAAATATAACTGCTGTGGTGATTCAGAAATAACAGTGAGTACGGAGTCCTTGGATGTTAAACGGGCATAATTGCTGTGACGACTCAGAAGCAACAGCAGGTAAATTCTATGCATGACCTCCAAGGAAGACTTTGGAAAGGCGATGTTTTAAGCTTAGCCCTGAAGAGTGGATAGGATTTGAAAAGATGGAGATACTGGTAGGAGAGGGAATTTTCAGAGTGGGGAGGAGGAGGGACACGAAGTGGGAGACAGCTGGGGTTGCGCGGTGAAAAGGGGGAGAAATGAGAGTAGTTTTGATTGGGGGAAACGTTTCCTTTCCTCCAGCCAGTCAGTCACCAACCGCTGCTGCGCGTGGTATGTGCTTTCTCGGTTCATCTCTCATCACCGCAGTGTGCTGTCCTCACCTTGCAATTAACCACTGACCAGTGTTGCGGGCTGCCTCCAAGATCCTCTTCCGCACGCTAATAAGCATCCTCGCCACAGGCCACCGGGGCCCGGAGACAAAGACTGCAGTCTTTCCCCAGGTGTCCTGATACATGTTAATGTCCCTAGCATCCTGTCAGAGGCCCTCTTCTAACTTACCATGCCAGCCTTGTCTCTATGCACGCCGCACTTAAGCCCCAGCCCCCA
>CABHPQ010169680.1:0-10000 GCA_902168405.1 Peromyscus aztecus
GTAAATATGATTAGGAGACATTGTATAATGTTTGGAATTATTTAAAAAAAATAGCAGATCAGTCATTTATGATAGTGACTCCTGTTGATAAGGGTAAGAGTTTAGTTTCTGTCTTTGAATATGTGTCTTATTGGTGAAATGCAGGCTTCAGGTAGATTGGAATGTTCTTGAACTATCTAGGTACTGTGTAAATGAAGGCTCCCTACTGTTTAGTACAGCATACCCCTAAACTGCACCTCATCATTTTTCTGAACATATAAACGTTGTTTAAAATTTATTTCTTATGTATATGTGTATATGTGTACCTATATGAGTTTATATACATCATGTGCATGCATGTGTCTACAGAGGCCAGAAAAGGGTGTCAGGTGTCTTAGAAGTGGATTTACTCGCGATCTGCCAAGTATGGGTGCTGGGAACTGAGCCCTGGTCTTCTGCAAGAGCAGTGTGTGCTCTTAAGGGCTGAGCTGCCCCTTCAGCCCTCTGAACACATATATGAAACATTCTTTATTTCATCCTTATTACAGTGAATCTTGGGGTGCAAGACTGACTAGTGTTCTTGTGCTGAAGATGATCACCTATGCTTAGTGGTTAAGAAAAAAACATATTCAGGTCATTAACAGTATTGATGCCCATCTGGATTTCATGATAAGTCAGCATGGAATGAAACATACAAAGGTTATGTTTTGGGCAGGGAGTCTGAAATCTTGATTTGGGCCACAGGTTGAAATTAAAAGGGCTCCATGTTCTGTAGGGACAGTGTGAGTTTTGACAGGACACCTTGCATTTGAAGAATCATGCCTGTGTAAGATAAAAGCTGTATTCACTTAAATTTTTTGGTAAGGGACCAAAAATACCTTCAAATTAACTTGTTTTCAATTTAGCAGATTATCTTCTTTCAAAAGGAATGCTTGCTTGGAGATTGAGGCCCTGAGAGGTAACGACTAATAGGTACAGTCTCCAGATGGGAGGTCAGCTTTTGTTTATGTTGCTAAAATGGTTATACTACTCTGTCAGTGGAAAAACACCATAACATTCTTAGGTGTCTGTATCCAGTACTTATATATAAAACTTCAGTAAAAAATCTGATTACTAGATTCAGAAAGACAAACATGGTATGTATTCACTCACAAGTGGATACTAGATGTAAAGCATGTAAAGCAAAGGATAACCAGACTACAACCCACAGCTCCAGAATTGCTAGCTAACAAGGAAGACCCTAAGAGGGATGCGTGGATTGCCCTGGGAAGGGGAAATAGATGAGATCTCCCGAGTGAACTGGGGATGAGGGGGGCAACAGAGGGAGAGGATGGGGGATGAGAACAGAAGGGAACAGGTTGGTCGAGCTGGAACAGGGATGGGGTGAGAGAGCAATGAAAGAGATGTCTTGATAGAGGGAGACATCATGGGGATAGGGAGAAACCTGGTGCTAGAGAAGTTCCCAGGAATCCACAAGGATGACCCCAGCTTAGACTACTAGCAATAGTGGAGAGGGTGCTTGAGCTGGCCTACCCTGTTAATCAGATTAGTGAATATCCTAACTGTCATCATAGAGCCTTCATCCAGTAACTGATGGAAGTAGATGCAGAGATCCACAGCCAAGCACCAGGTCGAGTTCTGGGAGTCCAGTCTAAGAGAGGGAAGAGGCATTCTATGAGCAAGGGGCATCAAGACCATGATGGGGAAACCTACAGAGACAACTGAACCAAGCTAGTGGGAACTCATGAACTTTAGACCAATGGCTGTGGAGCCTGCATGGGACTAAAGTAGGCCCTCCGCATAAGCAAGACAGTTGTGTAGCTTGATCTGTTTAAGGGGGCCCCCTGGCAGTAGGATCAGGATCCAACCATGGTGCATGAGCAGGCTTTTTGGAGCCCACTACCAATGGTGGGAGACCTTGCACAGCCTTGATGCCGGGGGAGGGGCTTGGACCTGCCTCCACTGAATGTACCAGGCTCTGCTGACTCCCCATGGGAGCCCTTACCTTGTCGGAGGAGGAAATAGGGGGTAGGCTAGTGGGGGAAGGCTGGGAAGGGAGCAGGAGGAGGGAAGAGAGGGGGATCTGTGGTAGGTATGTAAACTGAACAAAAAATTTCTTAATAACGAAAAAAATCTGATTATTAAATAAGTACAAAGCTAAAATAAGTATTTGGGCTTTAAAAATTTATGGGTCTAAAAGTCATCTTAGTATAATTACTTATAAATCAGTTTGAAAATAACTAGTAATCGTATCAGATTAATGGGAGACTATTAAAAAAAGTCAAAATAGGCAACTGTAAAAAAATAAATAAGTAAACTTTGCAGGACCAATAAACACTGCCCAGCCCCACTACTTTGGGCAGGAAGAAGCTTGAAGAACTGTAAACTTGACTGTGGGAGGTGGGCTGAGAGGAAATGTTGGATCTTTTCTTCTTAAATCATTTTGGATAAAAAGCAATTTTCTATTCCAATGGCAAAAGAAAAGAAAATGAAAGTTCACAGTTGCACATTTCTGGGCAACTCTGAGGCATCAGCAGAGGCTTTCTTGGCCATCAGTACACAGGTTCAAGAGGGAACTCATCCTTGCCAGGGAGCAGTGAACTTACCCCCACTTACCCTCTCTCTGGTGTTGGGGTGGAAGAGTATAAAGCCGTGGGGAGAAGTTTGAGAAGTTCAGGACACACAGTTTTTGCAAATGCAAATGGCCTGTGACCATCTAATCACAGGTTGGTGGGTCAGTTTCCCGGGCAAAGTCAAGCCTGAGGCACAGTACCGACTATGAGTGTGGACTTTCGCACTGGCACGTGGTGTCTTTGGGACTCACCTATCCAATTTGTACCCATGGCATTTAGACATTTTTCACTAATAATGTTGGTCCAATAGTTAGAGAAGAAACAACGGTACTTTTTTTTTTTTTTGAGTCCCTGGGATTCTTCCAGGCAGAAGGATGGCTTGCTTTGCCCATCTGTGTCTCATTTTCTAATGTAGAGGTAATGATGAGGTTGAAAACCACTCAGAGCTTAACTCCCACCCTGCTTTGCTCTGAATTTTCTTTTTTTCCTTATGCACAAGTCCAAGGCTTTCTGTCGAGGTTATCTTTGGTATGCATGGCTTCAACCTCGGGGGTAAGTTTAATTTGGAAAATTTGAGTTACGTCACTTGAGGTGTTTTTGAATGAGGCAAATTGGGAGAAAAGAAAGACCTTTTGCTTGGACTGTCTAGCTGCATTGTGGTTAATTACAGAGCAGCGGCCCAGAACCTTTGGGGGAAAGCCCTTCTCAGGATAATTGCATTCTTCCCTACATGACCTCAAAAGTCCTTCTATGACGTCGCCTCATTTTTCTTTAATAGTGAATTGTCTAACATTTGGAGTGTAGATTTGGATTTTAGCTGAGCTACACCAAACACCAGGGACAGAAAATGAGACTTGTTTTCAAAGGAGTCCCCTCGCGGCTTCTGCTTCATTCTTAATGTGACCTGACAGCCAAGGGGTCATTTCCCAAGGAAACCTAGTCCCCGAATTTGCTTTACTTTTGGTCCAAGAAAAAGTTACCTTCAGCATAGAGGGTTTCCACACAAAACCAGGAGCTCAGAATTGTCCAAACCATAATAATGATGTTAATTGTCTTCAAAACAATTCTGGATAATTACATTAACTCTGAAATTAGCTAGTACATGGAGTTCTTCCTGACATCAAGACTGGTCCACCCCAGATGTTCCCTCCCGGTAGGAGACAGTCGAGAAGCGGAGGGTCAGAGGGCAGCCTTTCTCTCCTCTTTTGACCTTCTGCTTCCCTGGCAGCTACTGTACCTCATGATTTAAACATGGACATTTTTAATTAAATGAGAGCTCAGCTGCATTCTTGAACTAATTTATAACATTTGATTTGAAACGTAATAGCTTCAATCTTCCTCTGATTAAAAACAGTCATATACTGTACATGGTTACTATTTTGATGCTCCAACATGCAGTTTTTATTTTTACATTCCCCTTTCTACACAGCTGTTCGTCTAATATCATCCAAAAATTTTTAAAGACTTTTTTTTTGTAACAGCATGCTCAGGCATCCTTATGAGGCAGAAATATTCACACTTCAGGATCCCAGTATTTTCAGAACAGTAAAGGGATGTTTTTCATAGAGTAACCCCTTTCCAGGAAAACTAACTTTCAATGTAGGGTTTTCGGCAACATAGAAATATAGTTGAGATTGATGCATGTAATTCATGAGTGCAGTGTATGCAAAAGTTCCTAACAGCTCCGAGCTTACTTATACCTTAATTAAGAAAGGGGTTCTTAAAGTGGGTCCACAGTTTGTGTTCATGATATTTGTAAATGCTGTCTACATTATTTGTAAGTTTTTGGCATGTGCTTTTGTGCATGCATATGATCTTAGTTGGGAAACTTCTAGAATAAAGGGGGAAGCAGTGTAGATGTGAGGGTAGCATCCACACAAGGATGTGCCAAGGACTTCAGTATGGTTGACCCGAACTTAGCGATGGGGTAGAATGGGAAAGCATTCCCAGGAAATTCAAGAAATGAGGCTCGAGATGTCATCAGAGGTTAGATTCTGAATCTTCAGTTTGGTTTTGAGTCCAAATCTTATCTTAAAGGTAAGAGAAACTATTTGGAAGTAGTATGGTTGGCTTTGAATTCAGAAAGATCATGTCACCTGCATCATAGAGAATGGAGATGATGGAAGATGAGAGAAAACAAAGAGAATAAAGACTGGCAGAGGGACAGAGGGTGACAGAAATAGAGGGTGGTAGAGATTAGGGGATGGTAAAGAACAGAGGGTGGTAGAGACTAGGGGATGGCAGAGAACAGAGAGTGGTAGAGAACAGAGGATGGTAGAGACTAGGGGATGGTAGAGAATAGAGGATGGTAGAGAACAGAGGATGGTAGAGAACAGAGACTGGTAGGGACTATGGAATGATAGAGAATAGGAGATGATAGACTAGGGGATGGTAGAGAACAGAGGATGGTAGAGAACAGGGGGTGGTAGAGACTGTGGAATGATAGAGAATAGGGGTTGATAGAGAATAGGGGATGATAGTGAATAGAAGATGATAGAGAATAGGAGATGGTAAAGAACAGGGGATGATAGAGACTAGGGGATGATAGAGAATAGGGGATGATAGAGAATAGAGGATGGTAGAGACTAGAAGATGGTAGAGAACAGAGGATGATAGATTCTATGGAATGATAGAGAATAGAGAATGATAGAGGATAGGGGATGGTAGAGAACATGAAAACATAGAGAACAGAGGATGGTAGAGATCATGGAATGACAGAGAATAGAGGATGATAGAGAATAGAGGGTGGTAGGGAATAGGGGATGGTACAGCATAGCTAGAGCTATCATTGGGCTCTTGGACTTATAATTTAGAGTTTAAGAGGCATGTATCCCTAGCCTATGTTTATTTAACACTTGCAGATTTATTTCAGTATTTTAATCTATTAGGTCATGCATCTTTTTAAAAACCTCCATTGTATCTTGAAACGTTTTCCTCTCCTTCTTCTGCCATTCTTTCTCATTCCTTCTCTTCTGCATCTTCTTTGTACCAAAATGATGTATGTTGCCAAGTCAAATGTCCTGTAGGGTTTATTTCAACAATCATTAAGTATCCCCTTACCCACATCCTTTACCACACCTCTATCTCAGTTTCTTCCTTAAAGCTGGGCACTTTCAACTCTTAAACTTTCTTATTTAAGGTTTAATTCCAACTTTGTGAACATCATGTTGATTGTGGTGGTTTAAATGAGAAGCCTCCCCCACAGGCTCAGGCATTTGCACACTTAGTGTCCAGTTAGTGACCTCGTTTGAGGAGGTTTAGGAGGTTCAGTCTTGCTGAGGGACGTAGGTCACAGGAGGTGGGCTTTGGGTGTTCACAGCCTTGCTTCTAGTTCCTGGTCTCTACTTGGTGTTGATGGTTGAAGATGTGATCTCTTAGCTCTGCCCCTGCTGCCCACCAACCACGTGAGACTGGGCATTGCTGCCATCGTGGGCTCTTCTCTTCCTGGAACCATAAACCAGAATAACCTTTTCCTCCTTGTGTTTTATCTCAGTGAGCGACAAGTAGCAAATGCACTTCTGTTGTTCCCTCTGGATCTTTCAGTTTTAGGCATTGTTCTTAGTTTTTCACTGCAGAAGGTGAACGACAGCTTCTGTCCACCCCATCCTTCACTCTCACATGCCTTCCTGATTCGAGTTTCACCTTGACCTTTCCTCCCCAAATGAGGTTGCTACTTCCGGTCTTTTCAGGTGTGTGTGGTGCGGGGCGTTTTCCCACCAACCCCACAGCTCCCCAGAGTTTTCTTGAGTGTGAGCAGCAGGAAATATTAGATAGAAAGATTTATATTGCAGAGACTATTGCCGAGATAAACAGATAGAAAATAAAGGATAGCCTCGAGAGGGCCTGGAACCTTTTCCAACAGGCCCCAACTGTCTCTGCCCCAGGGTTTTTTATAGAGACGCCAAGGGGTGGAGCAAATGACCTCCTCCCCCAGCATAGCCAAGTGCAGACCATCTCAGACACCTGCACTCAGGCCCGTGGTCCTAATCATCCTCTCTATGCGGACCTGCTGGGTAAAGCCACGAGGAACCCGAGAACGGGCTCCCACAGTGTGGTATGAGTCCGGTTGTTTCCTTCTGCTCTTTGGCCACCCAAGAACAACTAAATCATGTATTCCTCACACATCTGTCCACCCTTCGGCTTCAGGGGCCACTGCCTCCTCTTCCAGATCTACCCGTAGAGGTGACTTAAACCTATTCTCTTTAGCGTCTTTTCTTTGGTGTTTCTGGTAGAAGTGAAAGGAAATACCTGAACCCATCTCCACCTTAAATCTTCTCTAATTCTTGGTGACTTTTAATTATCTTGGATCACTCATTGAATCCATCTAATTTTGAGTAAGAGGTAATTTTATAAGAATATTCTCCTATAATTTTATAAACTCCTGGAAACTTCCCACCCAATATTGCTGGTACCTAGTCTGAATCCCCAGGCTTCTGTAAACTTTGTATAGCTTCTCCACATGATTATGTAGGCCATTGTACTTCCTGTATGTTTTCCGCATCTCATTTGCTCACAGTTTTTACACACAGGAGTGGATGTTCCTGTTGAATGACTCTGTTGTACACACACACACACACACACACACACACACACACACACACACATGAGGAATACTGAATGGATATAGAAAAGAGGGGTATAAGGGTAGAAGATATTTAGAAAAATATTCTAATGATTTATCAATAAGAATGGGCTCACCTCTTCTTCAGGCTCAGAAAAATCCAGCTTTTAACTGTGTGGAACATGGATGAGTATTTGTAAGCATTGTGGACACTGGCCCTTGTTTCATGTCACTGATTCAGTGGAATAATACTTAGACCATGTCGGGTTATTATTGAGACAGAAAAGACAGTGAGAGTGGAGAAAGTTTTATGAATGAAGCACGGTTCACTTTTATTCATTTGTTAGTGTGTCTGTTTTCTTTAAAGCTACAAAGCATTAATGAATTGCATTAGAACATTCAGCCTCATGATATGTTGGGGAGCTGTTTTTGTTACTCGGAGGACATGTGCCGTGACAAATTCTCAGGGCACCAACACTTGTGTGGATAGTCTTGAGACCCTTAGTTACCTCATTACCAACTGTCGAAACATGGGCTGAGCTGGCAAATCAGGAGCAACTTTGCACTTCAAGAATTTTCTGCTCTAATTTTCCAGTTGCTATGGAGATTGTCTCAGAAAAAAAAGCATTGAATTTGATTGAAATTAGTCAATTTAGGTGCTGGGTTCCCATATAGTTCTTGTCACCATTGGCACTACCTTTATTGCCACAGCATAAAGATGGCAATTGATTGGACAGATGTGGATCAACACATTTAGAGCATAGCGTTTACCTTGAGAAGGACAGGACACTGTCACTACCACGGGAGAAGCTGGAGAAAAATGAGGGATTGTGCACTGTGAAAATACTTAAACCCTGAAGATTGATTTCCAATGGCTTACTATGGTTCTAACTATGAAGGATAGTTACAAGGTTGTTCATAAATGGATATCACTATAGACTTAACAAATGCAGGGGGATTATACCTACTACTGTAATACAGAGACACTAACAAGAAAAGAAGAAGCCAGCTGGGAGACACGGAATGAACAAACCTAATCTTCTCTGGCCAGCAATTATCGGCAAACCCAGCTACACCTGAAACAGCTTCATTCTCTTCTCTCATTGGGGTTCTGCTACAAACTAAGGGACCGGCAAGTTACCACCCCACTGGGCAGCCTTTGGACACTGCGGGGGGGGGTGGAGGGGGAGACTAGGATTGGGAGATAAACACCCTCCCCATTTGTCTCCAAGGTGAAAAAGTCTAAGGTCCATTAGGATCAAGTCCCAGTTCTCCGCAGCTGTGGCCAGTTTGAGAACACACCTTTGGACTGGTTTTCCACCTTCCCCTGTTTCATTCCTGCTGTTTGCCAAACAGATTTTATGAAAATATTGATGGGAACAGATGTCCAAAAGGAACCTACTAAATAGGAGGAGGTGGAGTGCATGGCATCTTTTCGCCTTTCTATTCTTGTAATTCTTTCCTATCACAGAAATAACATGTAAGATTTACAGTTAAAGCTTGGGAGGCTTTTCCTCCCGTGGCAGTCACTTCTAGGAATAACGTCTCTTGGACTCTTCGGGATCAAGCCATTCCTCCTTGTGACACACATTCAGCACCCACTTATTAGTGAAGGGAACTATGGCGGAGGGGAGTGTTAAACCTTAGTGAGTGTATGTTTCCAGTTTTCAGTAGACATTTGTAACGCTCAGAGATGGGTGTTTTCTGAAGTTACTAACCGTATTTTGGAGACTTGGGCCTAATAAGGGATTTCCAGTGGTGAATGAATACCATACAAGTACAAATCCCCTGACACTGGAGTTGCTTTTCCTGAATTCCTTCCCTTTTGGTCCCTTCTTCCCAGGATTTATAGGGACCTTCAGTGTGGTGTGATGTTAGCAATACTGGAGGACCCATAACACTAAACCATAAACCCAAATTTTTCTGTCCGCTTATGTATGCACCTACTCAACCCCTGGTTTCTATTGGTGGGACAAGGTGTACTTCTTGAAAGACTGAAAATGTAGCAGTTATAACAACATATGGCCATAAGAGTATGGTGTGATAATCATAGCATCGTTAAACTAGTAATCATTATTATGTGATCATAAAGTTATGCATACTGAATAACTCATTCTCCAATTTTAGCTAATCAGGAAGATATAGTAAGATACCTCAAGATGCTAATTGTGCTTGCCTGTCCTCCATAGTCAGTGTGTAACCATCTGAGTTATCTTCTAATTTGATGCGGCTGTAGGTTATCATAATGAGAATAAGGAAGGGGCAGGTCCTGCTCACTTGGATCTCTGACAGCAGAGGTCTTTGGAAGGCAGAGTACAAAATTTATAGCAACAGAATTAGAAAAAGAACAGAGAAAGGAGGAGGTCTCTCCTTCCTGCCCCTAAGAAAATGAGAAAATTAATGCTGGTTTTGAAAGGAGAGCAATAAATTTTGAACCCCTTCCCTAGAAAGAAATGCCAATAAAGAAAATAGCTTTAAAAAAGGTGGTGGCACACGCCTTTAATCCCAGCACTCGGGAGGCAGAGCCAGGCGGATCTCTGTGAGTTCGAGGCCAGCCTGGGCTACAGAGTGAGTTCCAGGAAAGGTGCAAAGCTACACAGAGAAACCCTGTCTTGAAAAACCAAAAAAAAAAAAAAGTGGAAACATTACCTTTATTACTGATGAGACTAACAGTGATGACTTCACTCACCCAACCAGAGATTGGACAGACTTGTCCATCCAAACACACACACACACACACACACACACACACACACTCGGGTGCGCGCGAGCCCAGCCTAGGCTTTCTGCTGCACAGTGTTTCAGCAAAAGGGTGAGCTGGACAGCCATCTCCTGAAAGGGAAGAGGGAGCAGCACAATTTCTCTTCCAAACTCTGCACCAGGCAAT
>CABHPQ010169680.1:12500-39960 GCA_902168405.1 Peromyscus aztecus
GGGCCATGCACTTTGATGAATGCTAGTGTCTACATCTCTGTGAAGGTATACAGATAATAGGAGTTTGGAGGTATGTTATTCTTCTGTTTGTAATTAAGGCCAAAGAGAGGTTCAATTTTTCATTCTATAGCTAGAAAACAGACTTAGAAACAAGAAGTCACTAGTAGTTCCCTGTGAAGATAACAGAAGGATGAAGGATCCCCACAAACATTCATTAGCCCTTACTTTGGGTTTTTTTATTAGTCCTTATTTTTCAAAAATTGAACTACTAAAGGTTAAACGCCATCTCCAACCACTCTTATTCTTGGCCTCCTAAGTTATCTGGCAATTTACGTACCATGTTCAAGTTCAGAATTCCCTACGCTTGTGCTTAGATACTTATGCACAGCGGCCCCTCGCTGTCCTGTGGAGATTGGCTTCAGGGCCCCTTGTAAATCACAGTGATCACAGTGTATGTGTGCACGATCCCCTTGCACACCACTGCATAGCATATTCCCACCTAACCATATCTCCAGTCTTACTTGAAATCATCTTTAGTTTACTTTTAATACCTAAGAGCCTATAAATGATTGTTAGACTATTTTGTGTAGGAAAAAAAAAACCAATACAAGGGACCCTGCACATGCTCAGTATGGGTGAAATTTTTAACAAGTAGTTTTGACCCATGGTTGGGAGTAGAACTTCTGGGTATGGACAGCACACTGTGTACTGTAAACCTAATATATTGGCTGTCTGTGTTTATATTGTAGCACCCACACAGAAAGTTTTCACTTAGGAGAGTATCTCAGAAATGTGTCTATCCACAGTGCTGTATGTCCACACATGCCATCCCTTTTTCCTGTTGTACAGCTATCAGGGTGTGCAGATTTTATCTATTCCTTTGTAAACATCCAATTTGTTGCCCGTTTCTCCTCATGCCTAATGTACAGTGATGATTATTTAACTGGCTTTTATGTACAAAAGCAAGGGTTTTTTTCCTAGAACAAACACCTAGAAATGAAATTGTCGGGTCTAAAGATTATAAAAATGTCAACTTAACGGTTGTTTTTTACATGAGAATCAAGTGATTATTGTGACCCGGTTTCTGTAACCTATGACACTTGCTTTTTCCTTGCATTTTATCATTTACTTTCTTGACAATCATAAACGGACAACCCAGAGATGCTAAGGAACCACCCCTTCTCAGGAGGGCCTGTACAGCGAGAATCACAGATGCTGTTATCTTCACATTACTGTTTGTAAACTTACTTGTTCTTTTGAAATGAACTGTGGCAGAGCATGCAATAGCCTCCAGCCATGGGTAACAGTGTTGCTCCCCAGCCTCACATCATTCTCTGCTACCTCGAGAAATGCCCAGGCACCTGAATGTGTCCGTCAAAACGCACTTGATCTCATTTCTCAGCCTAACGTTTCTGCTCTTTCATCACAAAATCAGCTGCATTTTATTTTATTTTTTCCCCAGTCCCTGAGAGTAACATCCAGTTCCAGTCGGCATGTTTAATGCACTCCTCGATGATGTTCTAGCACAGTCAATTTTTGTATCTCGTGCATGTGTACATATGGTAAGAGTTTCTTCAAGTCCTAGCCATGTGGGGGAGGAATATTGCGGTTGCTTTGTTAATGCACTGTTTGTGTTGGAGCGGGTATGGCCCCGCGCTTTAACTCTCAGCGCTGGGCGTAATGAGACGGCTTTGATGGTGGTGTAAGAGACTAGGGATGGCCACAGCTTCACACTTCAAAGCCGAGCATATGGGGTGAATACTGGTTAAGCTTTGTACTCTTTGGGGATGGTTGGGAGACAATTCTTAACAGCTCTGTGTAATGAAGACATTGGAAAAGAAATATTCTATCTTTAAAACAATTTTGAATTGCAAAGAGAGAAATTTCCACGCCCCCCCCCATTCCACAGACTAAACTAAGAATAATTTTTCCTAGTCTGCACTTAATTAGAGGCAGCACAGCTCAGCATTGCTGCTACACTGTATTTTCAAATGCCGCTCTTCCAAACGTACTGTAACAAGATTAACCGGCCAGCTTTATTTTAGGTATGTACATGGATTTAGGTAAAAAAAAAAAAATCTTAAGGCTATCTGTTTTACCATCTGAGAGTTTTTTTTTTTATCATTTCTGATTAAAAAAATTACCCCCTTCTCATTAAAAAAAAAAAATTAACAACAGACAACTACTTGGCTATATTAAGAGAGCTATGCTAAAAGCAGGGGGCGAATATAAGATTTCAAGTCTAGCACCAGTTTAATTTTTAGAATTTTGTGCTTTTTTTTCTCTCCCTCTTCTTGATTTGGGTCTGGGGCGCCAGGGGTGGGACCGAAGATGCTTTCTTGATGGGTATGTGCTTATGAAAAGATCCGATCCTTTTTTGAGTTATCACCAGCATTCTGGCTTAGAAATAATAATAATGATAAAACACACACTCATGCGAGGGGTGGGGGAAGAGGAAAGGGAATTTAACTTCCTAGAGGAAAGAGTGACAGACAGGGTTTTTCTGAGTTGTGCATTTTGGTTGCAATTGCAAGTGTAACAAAAATGAAGCTTCTGAATTATGTTCCTTGAGCTGCTGAAATGTAACTCTGCATAGCACTGAGTTTTGATTCCATTTATATTGGCACCTCCTAAATTGCCCCTGGAACAAACGGGAGCAGAAGGAAAGACAGTGATATTACTTCCTACCGTGACGTGGAGTGTGTGCTGGTGTAAGGCAGTGGGTACATTTAATTAAGCAGATTCTTAAAACGCCTTTGAATATCCCTCTGTTATTGTATATGCTCAATAAAATATGCGTCTCTGCCATAGTTAAATCTGCTCTAAACTTAGAGAAGGTCTTCGTGTGGCAATGAAAGTTCCAGTGTAACAGGAAAACCTCACCACTGGTTCTTCTGCAACGAGGAATGTCACCGAATGCATCAATGTCTCTAGAGTTAAGACTAGAAAATGCCTAATAGACATACATAGAAGTTGCTAGAAATCATTGTCCAGTCAATAAAATCAGCCACAACAAAGGTTCAAGATGCACATTTGTAAACAGTATCATTATCGGTCAAACTTTTCAGAACAGAGAAAATGAAAATATCAGAACCCCTCTCCCCTGAGAGCCATGGGACAACCTTGTCAAAGACGCAATAACTAAAGCCATTGGTCTTCCAACAAGAGGTGATTTAGGAAGCAGTAGTTTTACTTGTTTCATGACTGAACTGTGTTCAGCACCTAACTATTTCTGAACAAGGTGGTCTCAGTGTTTGACAAGATCAACGGGTTTGCTATTCCACAGGTCCATGTGACTTTGACTCCTGCAGGGGAGACCCCTTTCGCAAGCACATCAAATGGGAGCCTAATGGTGGAGAGTGGGTCCTGTGGTTTCCCACTAAAGACAGTCAACTCTCGGCTGCGTTGAACCCAAATCTGATTTCATTAGCATAGCGGTGCCTTATTTCCATTTGCAAGCTCTGCTTGCAACAGTGGTCCAATATTTCACAAAGGTCGACTGTCTGCTTCACGTCTCATCAAGAGGCTGCCATGCCTGGTCACCTCATTTCTGGTGATACAAACTGAAGTGACGTTGTCTGCTGTTGGCTAGTTCCCACACGACTTTAGGGTTCTTCTCATTGGGGATCTTGGTCTACAATAATTTGATCTTTACTGTCTGTGGGGTATTGATTCCCCGATCATCAAGTGTACATTTATGAATTGTGTTTTATGTTACAATTCTTTCCCTCATCAATTTGGAATGTCTGACTCATCTGAAATACTGTTTTTATAGCAAGTTCTGGATATATACAATTTGAAACTGGCAGATTTCTAGACACAAAGTTAGTGCTTCAGTCTTTCCTACTCTTGAGGCTCAGGGAGCATTGTGGAAGAGGTGGCGGAGAGGCTGAAAGAGCTAGAGGTCGGGGAGGATGGGGGCAGAACTGCCTTTGGGACATGTCAGGACTGCCACACTCCTAGACTCATAGCAGTTGTGGCAACCTGCACAAGATATGCACAGGATCCAGCCAGTTAACATTCCAGCATGGAAAGAGACCCCACACCTAGCTGCACACAGCTTTTTTTTTTTGACAGCTTATGGCTGCTAGAAAAGGGAGGGTCAGTCTTTTAAAGGGTGTGGCCCCTCATAGGTTGACTGAACTCCAGTGTGCGGCTCCACACCTGTGAACATCTGTGCAGCACAAAGTAGAATCAATGGGTCTAAAACAGAAGAGCAATGTTGGGAAGAGTGTGTCAGAGGAATACAGGCATTGAAGGTGGGGAGGAAAGATGATTATGATCGACTCACATTTTCTATATGCATGACATTCTCAAAGAACCTGTAAAGTATATAAAAAAAAAAACTTAGTGCTTTAGGTGAAGTTTTTTTTCTTTCACATTTTATAGAGAAGTTGAAACTCTGAGATGACAATAAATTTTTCAAGATCTCAAATGCTTATCAAGGAGCAGAAATACTGTTTGATTCTATATTGGATGCATATGTTGTTTCCACCAAAATGGATCTCTGCCCTCGAACCCACAACTTCTGATAACTGGGGAGTTGCTACTGCAAACATCTGATGCTCTTCCCTTTAGAAACCAGGGGCTAAGGACACCTCTGAGCAGGCATTCTGAGCTGTATAAAAAACTCCAGAAGTGTAGCTTCAGATAGAGACACTGGCCGGGAAGGACAGAGATGTGGTAGAGAATTTAGCGGAAAATCTCAGCACAGTGTTTTGCACTTGGGGCTACTGTGGCATCCCCACTGTGAGTAGCTCTAAGTGACAGTGAGAGGAGAGACAGGTTTGGGAGTCGGCAGATGTCAACTCTGTGACTCTCTTGCGTTCTCCCTTTCTTCTTGCATCCTCCGGCAGCCATCCCAGATTTTAGGGGACAATTCAGTTAATTGCGAAAGCATTATTTTGTAATTCCTGAACCTCACTTGACTGTGTGTCCCTGGAATCTATCCCCAATGCCTTCCCTAGGAGCTGTGACTCGTTAGTATCTTAAAATAGTGTTAAATAAGCAAAAATCACTTAGACTAAAATAAGACTTGAGATTTTCTTAGCTCCATAGAGCCTACAATATCACTGGCTTCCAGTGCTGGTGTACAGACTGGCTCAGAGCATGAGTCTTTCCCAAGACTCCATGTCTCATCAGTGCGGTCTTTTCTTAGAACGCTCCGTGTTTCACTCCTTCATCACGTGACAGCTTTCGTTAAAACACGGGGGCAGAGAGGAACTCTAGAATGACAGATTAGGCGGTTTCCTATCCTCACCGTGGTTGGGTGTCCTGTCTCAGTTTCTAAAGTACCTCCAAATAATGAAGGCCCACACTCCTGCTGCCCCGGGCCCGTACCAGCATCCCTGGTGCACATGCATCTTATATACTAACAGAATGATTCACATAGTGTCAGGGTGTCTCTGCTGCAGAAGATGCCGTAGACAAAGCAGGAGAGCTCCGAGGCAATGATGTAATCTGTCTGGAGAAGGCAGAGCAAGGTGCCAAAGATCTAGTAGTAAACATCTCAGAGGACAGGCAAGCTAGCCTTTCCTCTAGTGTGTCGTTTGAAGTAGCCCTTAATTATCCTTAAGAAGGGGGCTTTTGTAGAGAAGAAAGCTGCCCAGTAGACTTTTCTGTGGTGTTGGAAAGGCTGTCAACCTGTGCTGTCGAGGTGTGGAGACTGTAGCCATGTGTGGTCCCCAAACATGAGAAATGTAGCTAGTGAGTGAAATTAAAAAGCTTTTCAAAATTTTATGACGTTTATTATTAGCACGTAACTACCATGTTTAATTTTGACATCTTCATACATGCATATATATTTGACAGTATTCACCTCATTACCTGCTCCTGACATTTTTAAAGTTAAAGTTACATGTCCTGTGTAGCTAGAGATTTTTGTATTGAACAGTGAAGATATGAGCTTTACTCTTAACCTTTAGTGTCTCCAAACAACATATATAAATTGGGGTGATAAACATTGTTTCAAATTTACGCCATAAATTTTATTAATTGTAAGCCGGGCGGTGGTGGCACACGCCTTTAATCCCAGCACTCGGGAGGCAGAGCCAGGCGGATCTCTGTGAGTTCGAGGCCAGCCTGGTCCACAGAGCGAGATCCAGGACAGGCTCCAGAACTACACGGAGAAACCCTGTCTCGAAAAACCAAAAAAAAAAAAAAAAAATTTATTAATTGTAAATGATACGTTTTTTCCTTCTGCATCCAGATTCATAGTGGGTTAGAAACCCAAGCCTTCTCACATAAAGGCAAAGTTTTATTTATTCACTTACTTGTGTGTGTGTGTGTGTGTGTGTGTGTGTGTGTGTGTGTGTGTGTGTGATATGACGTGTGTGCATGTTCTTGTGGTGGTGGTGGGGGCACGTGTATACCAAGGCATGTGTGTGGAGGTCAGAGGACAATTTTGGGTGTCACTTCTTGCCTTGCCTGCCTTGCCTGGGACTGT
This sequence comes from Peromyscus aztecus, assembly GCA_902168405.1. Lineage (NCBI taxonomy): Eukaryota > Metazoa > Chordata > Mammalia > Rodentia > Cricetidae > Peromyscus > Peromyscus aztecus. The sequence goes on from CABHPQ010169680.1 coordinate 18,946, forward strand.
CTCTTTGCCGCGGTGTAAGCTGGGCTAACGGGCCCTCAGCACCCCCTGGCTCCCCTCTCTCAGCCTCACACCTGCCCTGCGCCATGCTTCCTGCTCCGCAAGGGTCCTGAGGATCTGAACTCGGGGTCAGATCCGCCTGGCAAGCGCCTGACCCACAGAGCCGTCTCCCGAGATCAAAGCAAACTTTCATTGTGAGACTAACTTCGAGAAAGACTCGACCATGCGCAAACTTTGATTTTTAAAACTGTGATAAGGCTGTGGTGGAGATGTCTCGACAACAGGGTGAACCTGACGTCCTGAAGGGCACACTCAGAAGGCTTTCTGCTTAGTCCATGCTACCACCAAGACTGACTGCAGTTACACACTTTGCCTCAGTGGGCCTGGTTTTGATCTGAATTTCTTAAAATTGCCCACTGCTTCTGGCTTTGCTGAGCAGCTGGCTGCGGTGTGTGTCTCCTTGTGAAGCCGACTCGCCTGAGAAGTCAGTCTTGTCCGGACAAGGAAGCAGGTGGGTTGGTTCACTAGGCGGGATTTCAGTGCCCTTGAGCCTGACCTGGGAGTTAACCCAGCCAAAGGATGCGAGGTAACAGATTTGGGTATACTCTTCAATCTGCTCCTTTGCTCTTTTCCTGGTGTTGGGCATCGAATCCAGGACCTCTCACGTGCAAGGCAAACCACATGAGTTGCCCTTGCCCTGTTTTGTCTTTCCAACTTGGTAGTTATCCCAAGTTCTCCTTCTTTGGTCAGGCCCTCCTCCCAATGGTGGGACAGTTTTGGGGTAGTGTGGCTCCTTCTTACCTAGTGAAGTTCTCATCCTGGCTTCCAACTAGACCCAGGTGAGCTAGCCAGGGAGCCTAGAAGCTTTCATTATATTCAGTGTGTGTGTGTGTATGTGTGTGTGTGTGCGTGTGTGTAAAACAGGAGGAATGTTTTACACACATTCCTCACAGCATGACTTCTTGGAGCAAGAACAGTTGAAGCAAGTAGCATTGGGGACCATGCTGGTGGCCCCCATCTCTGCCAGGTGGGGCATGTGTTCTGTGTGTGATGGAGACACACGGGGGTGGAATGAGTAGGGACGTAGGCAGAGGTTCCTTCTAACTGTTAGGATGGTGTTTTAGTGCTTGCACATCAAGGTAGACAAGTTGGGGCCTACAACCAGTAATAGAGACAGAAGAAGCAACAGAGTCTGCTGAGAACAGACTTCCATAATGGTAAACACAAGCACCAGGGCAAAGTTCCTCTTTCCCTTGGACCCCCCAAACTTTGTCTCCCCAGGACACCACAAGGATTGCCTAAGGAACAGGGAAAGGCTTGCCCCTCTTATTTATGTTTTATTTAAGTTTTACATTCATTCCCCCCCACCCGGTATAAATGACAATTAATCATAGTTTATTTCATCTCTGCTAAACACATCAGTCACTCACTATTTAAACATCTAACTTAATTGGAAACCGTGTGAGCACATTTTCTCCCCCCTGCCATAAAAATACAGTAACTCGCTTAAAAAATCAACTATGAAGACGCTTAAGTATTTTTATGAATATACTGCTAGAGGAAATTTGCATTCACTTAACCTAATAGAGCGGAGAGATTCTGCACTGTGGGATAGTTTGAAGCTGGTGCCTTCAGCTGTGCATATGTTGGGCAGTGGAGGAGAAAGATGTGGTGAGCAGTTCCGGAGCACTGCGCTTTCAAGTGGAAGGCTGGCTTCCGGTCTTCAGCCTATGCGCTGTCTTATTGCATGAGGATGCTTGCTCAGAGTCTTACATCCTCAATTCTCAAACATCTTTGGGAAGGGTCTCCGATCCACTATATCAGGCCACATTTCGGTGGCCAGCAACATCTTAGTAGTTGCTAAAAACAAACAAACAAACAAACAAACAAACAAACAAAAACAACAAGAAAACAGATACCCAGTGGTTAGAGGCAGATGAGCACAGAAAGAAATTTCTCACAGGTTGGCTCTACAGAACCCTCCAGAATCATTTATTCTGGTCCTTGGGTTAATCACCTCAGAACTCTGCTTTGAAATGGCAACAATGTACTCCTGTTTAGTAGAACTATGCAGCACACTGGTTCCCAGGCTAGGCTGTTTAGGGACTGTGGGATTCTAGAGAGTTCTTTACTCTCAGGAAGCCCCAATTCCTGAGTCTAGATACGACCATAGCATGGCCCTCAAAATATTGAGAAGTTGTCATAATTTCTGTAGAGTACCCATTATTGCAACTAAGGGCTGAGTTTTCCTTCCTTGTGATGTATGGATTTGTGAAGAGATGGTTATAGGCTCCTTGCATTCAGGATCTTCTTACAGAGGAAAGAAAGTGATCGCTCTGTACCGGTTTGCCATGTTTTCCCATGAATTTTTTCCTGACACATAAAGAAGTATAAGTTTTATGATTAAAATTTCAGAATTATATTTCCTGCTTACTAATCTGAGCCCCTTTCAAGACCATAGAGTTCATACCGCAGGTGTAGGCAATCTGGTGGCTGGAGGACTGGGATTGCTTCGCATGGACTTGACACAATAGGAGCAGGCCAGCACCAGGGTCTGGAAGCATTGCTGTCATCGGGAGGTGAGCAAACCTCCCAGTCGCTCAAGTTGCAGCCTTGTTGTGCTGTCAGGAGAAATGGGCTGATGTCGAGGAGAAAGTTTAACCTAATCTAACAGACACCTATGGACCAAAGACCATATGATAGCACCAGTAACCTTTTTCACCTGCCAAGAGCAGCTTCCTGGGCAATGACTAAAATGACAATTGTTTGTTCATTACCTGGGCTTGGACGATCTGCTCTCTAACCTCATCATTACCAATTTTATATTGCTGGTTGTGAAATGGATAGACTGTGGGAAGGTCTGAATTTTTTTGTAGCTAGAGAGTTTTTCTCTCTGGGTCCTGCCAAGCCCCGGCTGTCTGACAGCCCACTTATAAAATAAACACACAGACGCTTATATTATTTAAACTGTTTGGCCTAATGGCTCAGGCTTCTTGTTAACTGTTCTTATATCTTAAATTAACCCATTTCTATTAATCTATACTTTGCCACGTGGCTCATGGCTTACCGGTACCTTACATCTTCCTTGTCATGGCGGTGGCTGGCAGTGTCTCTCCACCTCAGCCTTCCACTTCCCAGAATTCTTTTCCTCCTTGTCCTGCCTATACTTCCTGCCTGGCCAATCAGTGTTTTATTTATTAACCAATCAGAGCAACACATTTGACATACAGAACATCCCACAGCATTTTTCTTTCTCTATTTTTATTATTCTACACAAGGTCACACAGAGGTCAGTGATTTACATGCAGAATTTCATCGGCTCATGTAAGTAACTCCTCACCCGTCGTATACCTGTATGGAACCCCAAGAAAACTCATTGGTTCACCAGGTGGGACTTTGGTGGTAGCTGTACCTTGGCAGCAGACCAAGGTAGTTGGTCTTCCTGGGCTCCCTGTCTGGGTGAGTAGCTGTGGGAGCATCTCCTCAGGATGCTCCATCACAGCTTCATCACATCTCTTCACAAAGCTTCATCACATAACATTTGTATGCATGCTTTCAGGGCTGGCTTTTTGACGCCGGACACCCAATTGGCGTGCTCGCCCCTGGGGAGACCACCTCTCCCGCTCCCAGCTCTCCTCTGTTGACAGGTGCTTATTTGTAAGCATGTCTATCAAAGCATCATTTGTAACACGTATGACATACAAGTAAATATTGGAAACAATGTAAGCGATTCCTACTTAGAGACAAGTCACAAAACTGCAGCAGATGTCCATGTGTGAAGTTCTGAACATAGCAAACGTAATCTAATGTAGAGGGAATTCATAGATAATTAATTAATGCAACAAGTGTTTATTAAATAATCTGCCAGGTAGTATCCTCAGTGGGCAAGTAGAATTCATATTCTTTCCATTTCCTTAGGTTGTAGTTGAGGGAGGAGGGAGATATAACAAATGACAAACCGAATCAATACATTAACTGTATAGTATGATCGAAAATACCAAGTCCTATACTCCCAAAGAAAAAAGCAACAGAGCAAGGTCATTGAGAGTTCTGGGTTTCCTGAGCATTGATGGCATGTGCTTTTAGCACCCAGGAAGCAGAGGCAGGGGGATCTCTTTGAGTTGGAGATCAGTGTAGTTTACATAGTGAGACCTGGTTGGAGGTAGGTAATGGTTTCTATGGGACAACCCAAATTAGGCCTTATCACAAGGGCAGCATTGGAACAACGCCGCATGGAGAGGTAGCCAAGAGCTTTAGGAATGGCAACAACCAGTATCAAGGTCAAAGAACAAAATAGCATAACTAAGCATGCTCTCAAAAGTGTAAATATATAAACATGTATTTTATTTATATCACATGTTAGGCAAACATTCTTACTGCTTTAATCTCCCAACTTATCTCTTTTTTAAGATTTATTTATTTATTATGTATACAGTGTTCTGCCTGCATGAATGTCTGCACACCAGAAGAGGGCACCAGATCTCATTACAGATGGTTGTGAGCCACCATGTGGGTGCTGGGAATTGAACCCAGGACCTCTAGAAGAGCAGCCAGTGCTCTTAACCACTCAGCCATCTCTCCAGCCCCCAACTTATCTTTTAACGTTAGAGAAAAAAATTAAAATTTAGAGTCTAACTCAATCCTGTGATTCCATGGTCCTTAAAGGGTGACTGTTAATGTGTCTCAGGATGAACTTTCTCAAGCTCACCTTCAGCGCAGGCATCCAGGTTAGATCTGAAGGGAGGCTGATAGTAAGAGGTCAAAGGAGCACCTGCCTTGCCAGATGTCATTCTTCTGTAGCACAGGCCTACCAAAGTAGAAACCTTTGTTTGTGGGAGAAACGTAGAAATAGCAAGTTGCCGAGTTTAAGCAGATCACCATTAATCTCTCATCTACTAGGATAAACAGGTCCTACCAGCAGAAAACACAGAAAAAAACAGTTGTTTTTAAAGGGAGAATAATTGTCAACATTCTCAAGTCAGAGAGTAATTTGAATGTTGTACTCTTAATTGGACCTTAGGTCACCATACATTCTTAACATTGTATCTATAAAGGAATGACTTGTTTTCATTTTTTTGAAGTAATACACATTGAAGTGAATTCATAACGCTGCTTTTATTCAGGTAGAAATGTTATTCTTGCAACTTTAAAATGAATTTGACTGCCAATAATATTCTCCTCCCTCTTTTTAGCTTAATGATGCTATTTATATTTTCTTAAATATAAATTTAATATCTTAATTAAATTTAAATTTCCTAAATATAAATTCTTTGTTATATCATTGTTTCCACTTATTTTTTTTGCTCCATTTTCCTCCCAGGACAGAAAGACCTCAACACAGTGTTGCTATTCCTCTGTCTTTTCCTGGAAAACTTAGGTAGAAAAGGTTGGTAAGTGATTATCCTGCAGACTCCAGGAGTGAATTCATTCACCCAGTTCTGAGAGGAAGTAGAGTCTGTAAGGGAACAGGTTTCCGTTCTGAAGTTCTAGGAGAGTATTATAAACAGAAGCAGAAAACAAGTGAGCTCAGATATGTTTTACACTGTTCGTCAGTTGCCAGACACACAGAGCTTTTCAGTCCAATTCCTTCTGGAAGTTTGTAGTTGGTCAGCTCCTGGAGAACATAAATAAGGGTACAGTAGTAATGGTGGATCCTTTTCCATCATCTATCTATCTATCTATCTATCATCTATCCATCCATCCATCCATCCATCCCTAAACATGTGTGTGATAATTTAAACATTGCTGTATAGTAGAGTGCATGAATAGCCCAGACTGATGCATCATTGTTTAAAAAAATGGAAAATTCTTTGAGCTGTAGTTTCAAATGATGCCTCAGGAATCCTGGGTGGAGGTAATTGTTAGACCTTGGAATCAGGGCTTCTTAGTTACTGGCTTGACTTCCTGAGACTTGCCCTTGCTCACTTCTTTCCACTGTAAACAGAAATGAGCAACTAGGCATGTTTCTGGCCTTCGAAAACTAATTTTGAGTTTAACAGTGAGTCTTGCTTTGGGGAGCCTACTTGTATTATTTTATAATGCTTGCCAAGTGAGTCTACTTGGAATGTTGGAAATAAGTAAGCTAGTATGCAGCCACATATGTGCCCTGTAACTGACACAGGAAGACCACAACTTTCCATTAACTTTGGAAGGGCACTATTGTACTACTGTCAGCGGGTCACCCAACGGCCCCTTTATCTGGGCCGGTTTTGTTTGTTTCATGATGTTGATATGTTCCCACTTTCTGTAGCAGCTTTTCTAAGTTCCTGTCGTGAAAGATTTAGTCTGAAAACTGGGGTCCATGGTTCCTTTCGCAGACACACAGTGTCAAAGCCATCTTGCAGAAAAGGATAGTTGAGCTAATGCATTGCTTTATGAAGGTGGAACTTGGATTCAGCCCCACAGCGAGTCCTTCCAGCACTGTGTCCAATGTCTCCAAAGAAAATTTAGCTTTTCTTTCTGTGGACTCAGCAATGTGGATGAAAATTCAGCTTCCCTCCTGCTATGGAAGCGTTTGACTAGCAATTATGTGTGTTTTATGGCTGTAGCCATCAGATGTCCAGTTTCAGCCATGCTTTCCTTTTTGTACACGTTCTGAAAACTTAAAGCACCATATGTAATGATAGCTAATTGAGTTTCATGTAATAACCATTTGTATTTTTAAACCCGAGTCTCCAGCCTGGTGCTTCGCTCTGCTTGGTAATCTGATGTGAAGACCACATTCAGGCAAGATTTCACCTTATTTTAACCTCATTCATGTTTTTATGCCAACAACCTGCAAGGTTTCTGGCATTCCTCAGCTTAGTATTTTTTTTTAAGCATTTAATACGGGAGTTGCATTGGTTAAAGAGGTTCTGCTTATTCAAACGGTAATATAATCCACAAATCTGAAGTTCTTTCCTTAGATATAAAAATGTCGAATATCGTAAAACACTAGTTCAGGCTTCTGCACCTGCATCTATATATGAGTCACTGGCCACTGAAGAGGGGCTTAATGTAATAAGTAGAACTTCTGAAGACATTCCAGGCAGCTTTTGAGCCCCTGAAATGACACCCACTTCTGTGGAATGAAATCTATAGACTCTCTTACCACTGGCTGAAAATGCTAGTGTCTGAAGCTATTTCTGAGATTTTTTTGTTTTGTTTTGTTTAATCTAAAGCAGGAAAACTAACTGCAAGTGTTTCTCCTGAGAGCTCCTTTTCCCTCTTCTCCTGGGCTCCTCACCATTGTTTTGTCTAAATGAAGTTGTCTATTTGTGTTTTTGGAGACGCGGTCCTACCACGGGCGTCTTAAACCAGACATTAATAGCATCTCTCACAGCCCTGTCAGTGCTTAAACACAAATATTGCGTGTGTGTTTGCAAAAGCTACACATCAGATGTTAATTAAGTACATTTCCCCCGCCTGCCTAAACAATCCGGCATAAAGGGCTTCCATCTACATCAGTTTACCATAAGGTCTCCGAAGTATCAGAAGCACCAGCCGTACGATATACGATAAATACAGTGCTTCTGGAGAAGAAAATAACAGAATTGTCAGGGAAACATCAGGCCTGTTACATTCCCTGCGAAATAATAGCAACGAAATCTCAGCTTCTTTTTCTTTTTGATAAAATAAAGTATTTAACGAGGAGTAAATACCAATATTTAGAATGATTTTTTTTTTGTCATTAAAGAACACATGGAAAGTGAAATCGTAGCAGAGTTTTCCTACTTGTTTTCAGCTCACTTCAGGGCGTTGTGACAGTTGTGTTGGAATAAAATTGGAGCCTGAGCCTCGAAGCGAGGGGTTCACGCTGCCACCAGAGCACCAGAGTGCCAATCTGCGGGAGGCAGGAGAAGAGCGAAACCGCAAGCTGAGAATCAAACTTTCACATCAGCTTTCTAACTTTAGAGCAAAAAAAAATGGAATTACTTTAATTATATGACATTTAACTAGAAATACAATTTGCTGGGATTATCGCTCTCATTTAAAATACCTTCTTGGTAGGTTTCAATTAACATAAAAATCAGATCAGGCGTGTAGATAAGGTCAGTGGGACAGACTGCTTTACTAAATCATCGTATTTGCTTTGACTTGGAGGGCTGACGTGGAGGAAATTGGAAAAGCATGAACAGAAAGAGAGATTTTTTTCCTCTCTCTCTTTCTCTGTCTCTCTCTGTCTGTCTCTCTCTCTCTCTTCCATTTTCCCTGGGGGAAATGTGTCAAGGTCTTTTAACCCTTCCTAGAAAGTACCAGTGCTCTGATTTAGTCAGAGATATTTCTGGTTCGCTGGGTGTCTCTGTGCATTCAGGGCGTGAATGAGTCTGTAATAAAACAAAGTGAAATCATTGTGCACATAAAGTTTAATGGGAGAATATAAGATGCACACATCAAGGCCATGTGTGGAACAAAAATTCTTCTCCATTCAGTCATTTACCTCTTATTTGATCTAAAAGACATATAAAATCATTTTTGATGTTTCTTTTTCTAAGAAATAATTAACTTTATGTTTGCTGGAGAAATTTATAAAAGAAGCTTTTATTTTTAAAAAGTAAATTAGTATTGTAACACCAAATACACATAGTTTGTCTGTCTGTGTGTGTGTGTGCATGTGCATGCAGCAGGATACACATATGTGGAGGCCAGAGCTGGACATAGGTGTCTTCCTCTATCACAGAGTCAGTCCTTCACTGAACCAGAATCTCCATGTTTTGGCTTGGCTGGCTGGCCAGTTAGCTCCTGGGATCTACCTGTCTCTACATCCCCCGTACCCCGCACACCTGTGCTAAGGTTACAGGCATGTGTAGCCTGTAGCTGTTTACATGGGTTTTGGGGATTCAAACTCAGGTCCTCATGCCTGCACAGTAAGTGCTCGTATGAGCCACCTCCCTGGCCTCTGTATACATGTGTCCTTTGTGTGGGGGCTCATTCTTAGGGTGTGATACCTAACCTTATTTTTAATTGTGATGAATCTTAGGCAACACATTCATTAACTAACAGGAGTGATAAAGTTTGGAGACCCTGCTATATGCAGAGGGGATATTGGGCAAACAGTGCTAGAGATTCCTTAGAATTTGCTGCATGAATTCAGGAAATGATGGGAGGGATGAGTCATGTGGCTCATATGAAAGAACATGCCTTGCTGCGCCAAGCGAGTGAAGGATGTGTAAATATGTGAATCTGATCAGTCCTATCAAAAATGTGGAATAGCAAAGCGCAACTTTGAAGGACTGTCGACCACGCACACCTTGGGAAGTGTCCATACTGAAGTCTCAAACCTGAATGTGACCCAGTGTGGGAACACTGCTAAAAATGTCACAACTTCCTCAGTCAGAAGAGGGTGTGTCTATCAGGTCTTAGGAAATGGTACAGTATCCCACATTACCTGACGAAGGGAAGAGAAAACTTTGTTTGGATGCTTCCTGTTAATGAATAGCAATGACAAAGAAAATTTCAGTTGTACTCTGTGAAATGTTAAACTGATATAATTCTCAAAGAGTAAGAGATTGGTGTATGAGATTATGTGAAAGAGATTAATTGGCTGTTAGGAAATTTATTTTATTTTATTTTATTTGAAACAGGGTTTCTCTGTGTAACAACTCTGGCTGTCCTGGAACTTTTGTAGACCAGGGTGTCCTCAAATTCAGAGAGATCCTGCCTCTGCCTCCTGAATGCTGGGATTAAAGGCGTGCGCCACCGTGCCCAGCAGAAAATTTAAGTTTTATGGAATCAACATTATAGGGAAATGCTATAATCTCATTCATTTTGTAGAATTCCCAGTAGCAAAAGGCCATGCCTTGGTAGTTGAGAAGTTTCACCGTGTTCATGGTGTAGGAAAAAGCCCAATTGTGGTTTCTGTGGGCTGATTTATGTAGAATGTCTAATAGGCTGAGAGCATCCAGGCTGGGTAACAGAGGGCAGAAGCTCCTGTGGCCTAGAGGACAGCAAAGCCAGGAAACATTTCTCCGGTAATTGTCAACATCACCCACAACACGTGAGAAAGTAGGAACAAAGTAAAGTAATGTTCAAATAATAGCTCAAGAATGGTATGCTGTTGACATGGTCACCCTTGTGACCAGCTGACTTTGCTTTTAGAAATGTAAGGTTCCCCCAAAATAGGAAACTGCAAATCTAAGCTCTTTATACCAAAGCTAATTTAACCAAGTTGTCCATCTTATAATGTAAACTATAATTAGAGCAGAACCATTTATGTAATGTGAGCTACAGATCCCTGAGGCGGGGAAAAGCAGGACATTTGCCCCTGAGCTCTACAGTAGTGGCACTCAGTTTGGCAGTGGCAACAGTGTTCTGAGAAGCTGAGGAAGGAAGAAAAAGGGGCCTCTAATAACCTGTGCAAAAGAAAGGCATTGTGGTAGTTTGAATGTAATTCCCGCCCCCCCAATAAGGTCACAGGGAGTGGCATGAGTAGGAGGTGTGGCTTTGTTGGAGTGGGTGTGGCCTTGTTGGAGGAAGTGTGTCCCTGAGGGGTGGAATGGGCTTGGAGGTCTTCTATGCTCAAGTTATACCTAGTTCAGTTCACTTCCTGTTGCCTGCTGATCAAGATGTATTAACTTTCAGCTCCTTCTCCAGCACCATGTCTGCCTGAAGGCAGCCATATCCCACCGTGATGATGATGGACTAAGCCTCTGAAACTGTAAACCAGCCCCCATGAAGTGTTTTCCTTCAAAAGAGCTGCTGTGGTCATGGTGTCTCTTCACAGCAACAGAACACTAAGACAGGCATGGAGTCTGAAAACACTGGGTTGCAAACCCTGCCAACCTCAAGTCTTCAGGGGACACTGATGTCCCTTTGCCTTTCCCCAATTCCAAGGCCATTTGTTACTTCTCAGTGGCCCCTTCCCTAAGCAAGACTGGAGAGTAAGGTTCATTTTATATTAACATAACTTAATGATGACAGGTGTCTGAATGAGGAGGAAGAGGTGGGCTCAGAGAGGTGATTGAGTTCTGTCTCCAAGACTCTTAGGTCTGGCACCGAATTCCAAGCTCTGTGGAGCTGGCCTTGGAGATAACATAAGTCCACAACCAGTCAGGGCTGGTGGTAATTCATTCATATGTGTGTGTTCTTTTCTATATTGATATTTTTTAAAAGTATTTTGACTGTTTTTAATTCTTCTAGAACTGAATATCCCTCAGGCAATTTTAGGATAGATAAAACTGTATGTTTGAAGCTCAAATACATGTGCCACCACAAAGGCTTAAAAAAAAAAAACGGCAGCATAGGCCAATAACCCCAGAGGTAAGGCAGGAAGGTTGCAAATTCCAGGCCAGCCTGGACTTTACTGATAGAACAGAGATTGCTAGTGCCATATGGGGCTAAAATCCTTATAGATTGAAGGGCATCCAAGCAACGGATTTTTTCCACAAAGGGAAAATTGAGGTATTTTGCAATGTAGAGTATTGAAGATCCAACAACTGTGAAGACCTCAAAAGACTTACAATACATAGGATTAACAATGTCCTGAGGGACTATTTTTCCCATGTGTCTCCATATTACATAGATGGTGTGGTGGTTTGAATAAAAATGGCCCACATAGGCTCATAGGAAGTGGCAATCTGTGAAAGGATTAGGACCTTTGGTCTTGTTGAATTGGAGGGGCCTTGGAGGAAATGTTGGGGGGTAGGCTTTGAGGTTTCAGAAGCTCCAGCCAAGCCCAGTGGCTTTCTCTTTCTTCCTGCTGCCTGTCAATAAATATAGAACTCTTGGCTAACTCTCCAGTACCGTGTCTGCCTGCATGTGGCCATGGAAATAACAGATTAACCTCTAAACTGTAAGCCATCCCTAATTAAGTGTTTTCCTTTGTAAGAGTTGCCATGGTCATAGTGTCTCTTCACAGCTAATGTTAAAAAGTTGGCAAGCAATGAAGGTATTGGTATCATAGAGAGAACACTGATGGTGGATTTACACCCAAACGTGCTATAACGGAAAGTATTGAGGAATTCTGGAAGATTTGAGGAGATACTTGCATGTAATGCTTCTAAGACCACTTGGAAATTGTAAGAGGAAACACCAGTCACTGTAGAGTTTTCCATGCTCATGTATTAGCACAATCAATGGACTTGATTTGGTTTTTCTAGACTTTATGTCTCCAACTTCTGTATTTGATTCTTTTTTAAATTGAATCATTATTCTTTTAACATATATTGAAATATAGAGTACTTTATATAAAATAGTGTCCATTTCTCAAAGGAATAGTATTAAACCTGATGACTTATTGTTATGTCCATTGATTTTTCACTTGCAAACTCTTTTCAGAGAAGCTTCTTTTCAAAGTTAATGGTGATTAACATCAAGACCCACAAAATGGTTAAGGTATGGAGTGTGCTCAGCCCTAAACAAGACATCTGTGGCACATCACCTCCTTCCAGGGATCAGGGATCATTGCAGAAGAAGAGACAGAACCAGAAGCGGTGGATGATGATAAGGAAACAGTGTTTCCTAGACACAGCTGGGCAGTTGTACATATGAACTCACAACATTGAGACAGCATGCACAAGACCCATGCACACTTAAGCCAGACAAAAATCACAGAATGGAGAGGCCAGGTAGGCATGAAGTCCCACCTCTACCTAAGGAGCTTTTGACAATTGGTAGGTACCAGGAGAAGGAGAGTCAGTCTTCTTTCAGGGTGTGGTACTTGGTGGGTTGACCACCTTCCAATGAAGGCCACACATCCAAGAATATATGACCAGCACAAATTTGACTTGACATTGTTGTGGCATTATATTGTGTACCCTGATAAACTTGCCTGAGGATCAGAGGATAGAGCCAGCCACTAGATTAGACATAGAGTTCTGGCAGTGGTGGCACACACTCAGCCTTGAGATCTCATGCCTTTGCTTGGGAAGCATACACACTTTTAATCCCAGGAAGCAGTATGGCAGGGAAGAGAAAGGTATATAGGGAAACAGGAACTCACTCTCTTTAGACTGAGGATTTCATAGAGGTAAGAACTAGTGACTGGCTGTTCTGCTTCTCTGATCTTTCAGCTTTCACCCTGATATCTGGCTCTGGGTATTTTATTAAAAGATGATCTAAGACTCAAACAACACATGGTTTTCTCTTTTTCTTAAAAAAGAAGATGCAGAAACAGAAGAGAAGGAGAAGGAGGGGGAAGAGGACAAAGAAAAGAGAAGGAAGAGGAGTAAGAAGAGGAAGAAGATGACATACTTGAGTAGTTGGGTAGGTTAGCAAGTGGGGGATGGATTTTGAAGGAGGAGTAGGGTGTGAAAATGATCAAAACACATTGCACAAAATTCCCAAGGAACAAATAAAAATGTGAAGCAAAGGGACTAAACTAAGTGACTAAAATGTGAATAACATTTAAAATGAAGTTGTATTTTCACATGGCAACTGCTCTTGCCTGACTTGCCAGTCTTAAGATGACCTATTCATTTCAGGACAACTCTGTAAGTCAGATTTGCCTAGTTTTTAGGGTTTTTGTAAGAAGATGGCATGGTGGTGTTGTGTAGGACTTAAGGAGGTCTTTATCATTTGGGTAATTTAAATACAAATTGTGAAAGTCTTAAAAATGTTTGAACAAAAAGAATACTAGTGGAAGAAATTTTATTTGAATGAATTTACTCTTTATGAAGTAAAAGAAACTGCTTGTTGATTTTGGCAATGTAGGTTAATCTTAAATGTTTAAATTAATTCAAGATATTTTCTAGATGCAAAACACAGAGAACTAAATTTTCCATTAATTTCATTTAATAAGAAAGATTATGAACTCCAAAGAAAGCACATAATATACATTTATTTTAAGAAATTTAAAAAATCAAGATTAAGTCAAAGATCTATTTTTTTTTTAGCTTACATTTGACTCAAATCTGATTGTGTTTATTCTGTTCCAGGGGTGAGATTTTGTGGACATCTTCTACTTTCTTTCAATATAATTACAACACAGACAGAAAAATGGTGGACCACACATGAATGGTTTCAAACATAAGGAATTTTAGTTTCTTTGGGGAAGAGGGAAAATGTTGCCCCATTGGAGTCAGTGGTGGGTCAGTTTCTTAGTCTCTGAGCTGAGAAGCCATCATAACGTAGTGACCTGCTTCAGTGGAGTTCCTATGCCTAGTAAGTAGGAAGAACTTTGGATAATTGTTGCACTGGGTTTTGGGTGTTGCTCAGACCTTCTGTGTAGGTATCGTTCCATTATTTACAAAATAGAGGGGGAAAATGCCTATCCTAACTGAGGGTCTGTGTTCTAAGAAAATGTTTTAAAAGTACACTTTAAAAATGAAATGTGTCGTTGATAGTCTTCACTAATCTACTCTGGAACTCTGTTCCAGTTTCACAAAGCAATACAAAACAGGGTGAGAATGCATGGTGCTATTGATCCACCTGAGCTTGTAGGAGGGACCTCATTGGTTGACCAGTTGCCCAAGTTAACCTTTCTAGGTTCCCACCACTCTGTTGCAGACTGTTTGGCACTGGGCAAGGCCTACTTAAGCAAGCATCTAATTGGATATGTCTCATTGTTGGAAGATGAAAATTGCTTTAGAGATGGGTGGTGGTGATGGTCACACAGCAATTAATGACACCAAATGATAAAATGATCAAGTTTATATTGAGTACCTTTTTTATGAAAGTTAAAAAAAAGAACAAAGATTATATATTCCACAAAAGTTAGGAAAACTGACAAATAGATGACTAATTTTGCTAAGTCTATATTTCCTAAATAAAATTTGGCAAATTTCTAGTATTTGTTTATAAATATGCAAATATAGGAGACCAGTTTCCTTGTTTTTTTTCAACTATTATTATGCAGACTGGTGCTACATGGTGGCTTAGGTAATAGTTTGAAATAGAGTTAATTAAAATCAGCCTTTGATTCTGCTATCACCTTGAAAACTCTAAGTCATTTATTATCAACAATGTTAAACCTGTACTTCTGTGCTTCCCTCGCAAATAATCTAATTCTCCTTTCATCCTATTCTCTTTCTTCTTTCTTCCATGCCTCTGATTGGTTCTTTAGGAATCTGAGTCAGCTGTGCTCGGTGGAGGCTTGCCCATGGACAGACACAGTATCACCTGCTCTGTCTCAGCTGGAGTTAAGGATGATCCCATTGACTGAAAAAAAATGTGAAAAATGAACTAACATTTTTCCTTGGTTCATGCTAACCTTTTTGCAGGTGGGCCATGTAGAAACAGACTAAATTTGTGCAAACGTTTCTCTCTCAAGTATTATTTTTCTTACCCCAAAGTGGACATTACAGGATATGTGACTCTGTAGCTCATTCTACCTCCAGCTTCTGCCAGGTGACTTTGCCCATGACATGTGCCAGCTGGGAACAGGTGCAAATCCATATGGACAAACAGAATTCACCTCCAGGATTTTTGTTTCACTCAAGTTAAACCTCAGCTTTTAGTCCTCCCTGTCTTTCTGGAATGTTTAAGTTTACTGAAAATATAAGAAATCAGTACTGAAAAATCTTAAAGTATTAAAAAATAGTTTTCATCTTAATATGTAAACTCAAAGATTATTGTATTTTTTTAAACAAAATTTTTTACTTGAATATTCTAGTATGCAAGCATTTTTATTTTTAAATTTTTTCTTCCATTTTTTTGAGAAT
The DNA here is from genome assembly GCA_902168405.1 of Peromyscus aztecus. Lineage (NCBI taxonomy): Eukaryota > Metazoa > Chordata > Mammalia > Rodentia > Cricetidae > Peromyscus > Peromyscus aztecus. Next base: position 34,521 of record CABHPQ010169680.1, read on the forward strand.
ACAATACAATTACATCATTTCCCCCTTCTATTTGCTCCCTCCAAAACCCTCCCATGTACCCCAGCATTAAGTTTCTTAAAAGAGGGGTAAGAGAAGCAATAAGCTGGGCTATGAGGGTGAAATGGTTTGTCTGTGGGTATGTGGTAGGGAGTTGTCATTTGTTTCCAACCTAAATTTGGGTTTGACTCATGATAAATTAAAACTATTTCAACAAAAGGTGGGGGGGGGGTAAGTAAAATATAACTGTGAAATAAAACAAAATGGGGGGTAATATTTTCATTCCTTGACATAATGAAAAGCTTTGCTCTGCATTGATTTACACAGTCTTGGAAGTGGCGTCCGTGGTCAACAAAGGGCCACTCTATGAGCGATCTGCAAGGAATTTATCATTCCCTCAGGCTGAGCCAAGGCAGGCTTGATACACAGTTTTGTTTCATATAAATATTCTCATGTTACTGTTTACTTTGGGGGAATATGAGGATCCCACTGACAGGGTACGTGCTCCATGGCCTTGCTTTTAAAGGCATTTATTTGACTCTGGTGTTTGTATTTGCCCAGAAACTTCAGAGAGCAGCCTAGGAACTTGTTTGATAAGCATCCAGACCATACTTATGGAGCATTCTGTCCTTGGGGGTTAGAAATGCTTGTTGTTTTAAGCAAGGCCGCACATGGCTTCTAAGGAACCCATTTTTCATAGGTAAGAACAATTACGGCACTAACTTCAACCTCTTACTTCTCAAAGGCCTAAGAAGATTCCCAGTTTGGCATGGATGGGTCTAAATCACATTGCCCTTGGGTTTTTCTCTCAGCTTCTGCCGTTGCTGATTGCAGTATTCTGAGACAGATTTGCTTGATATGAATCAAGACGTGAGAAACAGACTTAAACATGGGGCAGAACTCTTTCTCTGTGTTGTCAGTGTGAATGTTGGCAATCTGTTGTCTCTCAGCTCCACACCTTCTCTTCTATGGTTTATATGACACCTGGACTCTGTAAAGCACCATTCTTAGCCCACAAGTTTCCTGTTGGGAGGTGAAATGTGAAGTACTAGACAGGAAGCTGCGTTCTGGGAAGAGAGGGGAGGTGTCTCAGTCAGGGTTTCCATTGCTGTGAAGAGACACCATAGCCACGGCAAATTTCATTGGGGGCTGGTTTACAGTTCAGAGGCTTAGCCCATTGTTGTCATGGCCGGAAGCATGGTGGCACACAGGCAGACATGGTGCTGAAGAGGCAGCCGAGAGTTCTACATCTGGATCCGAAGGCAGCAGGAAGAGAGACACTGGGCCTGGCTTGAGCATCTGAGAACTAAAAGCCTGCGGCCAGTGGCGCACTTCCTCCAACAAGGCCTCACCTCCTCCTAATAGTGCTACTCCCGATGAGCCTGTGGAGTCCGTTTTCATCCAAACCACCACAGGAGGCTGCTCTTATTCTTGTAACTTCTATCTCTGGAAGCCCCACCTCAAGAGTGGTCACTCTGACAGTGTTTTGCTTTTTTAAAGACTTTCAGAACTGGCTTCATGACAACCCTCTGAACCCTCCATAAGCCTGTCACCTGTGCAGATATGTGAGCTCCATGTCCCCGAAGCTTCTTCTCAAAGCTTCTAGGCCAGCAGTTCTCAACCTGGGGTCGCCTAAGACCATCCAAAACCACAAAGATTCATATTGTGATTCATAACAGTAGCAAAATTACAGTTATGACGGAGCAATGAAAATAATTTCATGGTTGGGAGTCACCACAACCTGAGGAACTGTATTGAAGGGTCGCAGCTTAGGAAGGTTGAGAACCTCTGCTCCAGGCTTTGAGAACCCTAGCTCTTGACTTCCAAGCACCTGCCCCTACCATCCTGGAGTTTTTATTGTCTGGTTTTCAGTTTTGGTGTGTTTGTTTTCTTAGTTTTCCAATCTTTACCAATTTTCAAGTTTCTCTCGTTTGAAATACTCTGCTCTCTATTTTCTCGGTTGGGTCCATACTGGATCTTGTCAGTAACAAACCTGCTAGCAGGTCAGGCAGAGGCCGTAGAGAGGCCGACTACACTCCGTGAGGAGAGTTTCCGTGCAACCACTCATTTTCCTGTCATGTGTGCTTTAATCTCTGAGCGCGTGGCCTTTGTATTAACGAATTAAGTGTTCTCTTTGACACGTGTAGTCATTTTTGTTTAGTAGGGTTCATTTAGAGAGTCACCATGGAAGAAGTGTAGGCAGGGTCATAAACCATGGTGTGTTTGCCAGTGATTTTTTTTTTTTTTTTTTTTTGCATGGCAGCTGTGGCTTAAAATGCAAACTACTATTTAAAAAAAACGCATGTTCCTTTAGTCCTATAATAGTTATTTGTCTTTCTGTTGTAGTTACCTTTCTCTGCTGGGTAGGTGATTTTTTTTTTTAAAGCAGTGGTGGGTTCCTATCACTTCACTATGTAGCCACATCTGCAGCCAGAGAGGATTCTGACTTTACAGGCACCTAAATCTCCCTGAAGACTAACTGCTTCAGAAAAAGTCAAAGGTTGGTGGAGTTTAGCGATGACACATTGTTACATAAAACTATCATTTCTGGTAAACAGGAAGGGTTTCTGGTAAACGATGAACGCTGTTCTGCTTATGTTTAGACTGATGTTCATTTTCCTTCACAGTGTCTGCCCTTATATTTTGCAAGGGTGGAAGGAAGGTAAATAGCTAGATAAAAGATACAAGAAGCCTTGAGGGCATGTTTTGGCATCACTATCTAATCTGTCCTGTTGAATGTCCACCAGATCTCTGGCGCTGTGGTAGCCCATGGTTTTTCTCAACAAACTCCTGACGTAGATGAACATAATTCACTTCTCCAAGTCCCCTTGGTCTCTTGAGTCAGCAGAAGCTCCCTGCTATTACGTCTCCTATTCTGCAAGGTTATAACTCTGCCTTCAGCCTCAGCAATGTTCTTGGACCTCAGCTCGGACTCCAGGTCCCCTCTCCTGGGCCTGGTCAGCTTCTGCCCCTGGTGTTTTGTGAACCAGTTAAAAACCTGTATGTTCAGGGGGTTGGCCTGCTCCTTCTTGGGCAGTGGTGGAGGACCCCCACCCGAGGTCCTGAGAATTCCTACAGAAGTTTCCTCCAGATCTGCCCTTCATGCCGCTGCAGCACCCTCAGGTGCTGCCCCCATTGTCCTTCCTACTTGGAAGATGTTGGCTTCCGGTTTTGTGACTCCCTCCTTGGGCTGCCCATGCATCCCGTGCAGGACACTGCACTTTCCATCGCTAAGCACAGCCCCGTGTCCTCAAGTAGGGACACAAAGGGAGAACCCCACAGGACCAGGTGTCATCCAGCTGACTCTCCCTGAGCTGACTCATACACTTAATTGGGAAAATTCTGGAATCAGTCCCGCTCCTCTGAAAAACCAAGGTCATCTCTGGGCGTGAGCAGTTCCTCATCAGTGTCTTAAACCTTGGAGTATACCCACCACCAGGTGGGGCCAACACTGCAGTTAAAACAGGGCAGAGCTGGCTCCTGCAGCCCACACTCCTGGCTGCAAACCCTGCAGTTACTTAGTTATTTCGGTTTGAGCTCACCTCCCCACACTCTGTGCAATTACAGATTTGGGCTCTGACATGCCGAGCTGTGCCAGGGGTTTGTTGATCTACTCCTGTTGGTTCTGCTGGCTAGACTGTTAAGGTCCCTGAGGATAAAACGTCATTTCCAAGTGTTTATTGAACACATACTATATTTCAGCAGGAGCCGAGTAACCGTTAGGATAAGGACATGTAAGCCACAGGTGCCTTTACTCACACAACGGCCTCGGAAGGTGCCGTGTTCACTGGCTGCCGCAGCATGTACATCCAATCGTGTCATTTTGTAAAATCTGCAAAAGAAAGATGTTCTGAGTGCAGTTGGTTGAAACTACGGTCTCCTCCCACTTCTTTTTATTTCCCTTTGTCTCATGGTGGTGGTACCGCAACCGCCAAGGCCAGCTTCTTGGTTTGTAACCAGTACACCAGCACATCGTCCTGGCCTGGCTCAACACTCTGCTGCTGCTGTCACGAGATTCTGAAAACTCTAAAAGTTGAAAAAGTTCCACGTTGAGCTAGGTTCCACTGGTGATGCATGTGCCTCTCGGAATAGCACTGAACATTTTTGGAGCCAGACAAGGGCAAGTTGAACTGACCGTAGTTAGGACTCAGTAGGATACAGTTATGCTGCTCAGAGTCACTTCCAGGTGTAGTTAAGTTCTTACCAGCTCTTTTAGTTAAAAAAAAAAAAAAAATGGATTCCAGGAATTCTCCATGGCTCCCCCAGAGGTACAAAGCTTAAAGCAGAGCTGAGACTCTTCAGGAATGCACTAGAAATGAGCAAGAAGGAGAGGAGGAACCTGGGGAAAGAGAGATGAGGCCAGGACTGGTTTGTGAAAATTCTAGTTCAGAAGCATACGACTGTAAGTAAAGGAGGTCACTCTCAACTGTCGCCACCCCAACAGGAGCTGGTGCTACAGAATGTGTGTGTCGGTGCAGGCAGGCAGTTACAAATACATGGGATTAGTCAGTTCTCTGTGATAACCATCCGAGGTAGAATTGACCAGAAGTTCTGGTTCCGGCAAACCAATCTCTGGGAAAATCACAAAGAGCAAGCAATTGGGGTGGGAAGTTGTGTTTTGGGAGTTTCGCATCTCAAACAGTAACAACTAAGTCCCAGCGCTCAGGAGGCAGAACCGGGCAGATGTCTATGAGTTCAAGGCCGGCCAGGGCTACATAGTGAGACCTCATCTCACAAAAAGAAAAACAATAATAAATACCTAAGGCGAGGTATCTATTGTCCTGAAGAAAAGATGAGTAGGCTTTGTAGTCCCTTAGAATGACAATGATAAAATAGGAAAGCATAGCCCTTTGAATTTCGATCAAAGTGTGCCACCGTAAAATACATGTAGAAAAGTACCCAGATACTATAATTTTTGTTATTTAAAAAATAATTTGAGCTGGGCGTTGGTGGCACATGCCTTTAATCCCAGCACTCGGGAGGCAGAGCCAGGAGGATCTCTGTGAGTTCGAGGCCAACCTGGGCTTCCAAGTGAGCTCCAGGAGAGGCGCAAAGCTACACAGAGAAACCCTGTCTCGAAAAACCAAAAAAAAAAAAAAAATTTTGAATAGTGATACCATTTTCAGAGTTTAAGTGTGATTGTGGCTGAATGGGTAAAGGCATTTGCTGCCAGTCCTCATGACCTGGAGCACACATCTCACACCGGTGTCCACATACACACACACAAATAAATAAATGTCAGAAAAGAGTAATTTCTCATGACTTACTTGTTCTAAGTTCATTTACGAACACAGTTTTGCATGGTTTTTCTTGAAGATGGTGCTCAAAATTGTACAAGCTTCAGATCTGACAGAGCTGGGTCTGACCTGTGTTCACAATGGGTGCATCTCACACAGACACACACACACAGACATACGTACACAGTCACATGCACATACACACA
>CABHPQ010169680.1:39970-51121 GCA_902168405.1 Peromyscus aztecus
CACACACACACAGACATACGTACACAGTCACATGCACATACACACACGGTCACACACACAGTCACACACATACACACACACACACACACACACACACACACACACACACACACACTGCCTTAGTCCTGGCAGCATCCCTCGGAGGTGGATGTGGTTTCCACCCTACAGACACAGCAGCCGAGGTTAGTGAAGTCCAGGAGTTCCCTTCACAAACCATCTGTAAGTTACAGGACCAGCATCCAGCTCAGTCTGTCCTTTCTGGTGTGCTGAGTCTGTGGATTGCTCTCTAATTCCTGTAGCGATGGTGATGCTATTGCCCCTGAAAAGTCCTCTACGAGCAAACAAGCTTAGGGGATAGGTTCCACCATGCCTGGCCTCTCTTCCATTGTCCACAGTACACTTTTATTTAGTTTCTAAAGTGCGTACTGTCCTCATACGCATGTACCCGTGGAAGAAACTGTCTGTTGTATTTACAGGATCCTGTGAGTGTTCAGTGAGTTAGTTGCCATAGGCTGATAACTCTCAGAGGCACCTGGGAGCAGCCTTTTCGCATAAACACTGTCTTACCTTTCCTTTGGCTGGGCAGAGGGGAAGTCTGGGAACTGTAGATAGTGTAATTAACAACCAGGAACTCTGGAGTGGTGACTGACAGCACGATGTGACGTTCTGTATATCATACCTTCATGAGGAATCCCTGGTACCTAGTGCGGGTATCAGATGCCCATGCGGAGGAGTATTCATACCATCCATGTACTGCTTTCCTAGTTCTATATTTTCATAAACCGAATCATCTTAAAATGGGGGAGCACCTGTGTTCAATTTCCCCTGGAATGCTCAACTGAATTCTCTTTTACTCCCCATTGCAGAGGAGGTTTTCTGGATGACACCATCTGGGAAATGTCACTTTGATTAAAGTAAATATTCAGCACAGTTAACACTGGGAGCCTATTTGGGTTTCCCTAAGTAGCCCCATCTTACAGAAGCAGAGAGGATCTGACTGGCCCTTTGGATTGGCGAACTTGGGAGTGACACATTCCATGGCTTGGTATCTGTCGAGTGGCAGTGTGTGGCCACTGAGTTCTAAAGCATTTCCTCTGTTTTCCTTTTCTTTCCATTGGCCTTTTCTTTTTTTTTTCTAGTTTATTTTGACACTAAGAAGAAAATATATAAAAATAAAAAAAAAAGCCCTCAGCTTTATGATTGCCAAGTTTTTCTTTCAAACTTAGAAAAGAAACCAGTTGTTGAAAACTGTGATGAATGGACTTCTTTGTTTTATTCTCAGCGTAGACCACGAGGGCACTGCTGTTGGAATGTGGCCAAACTGCCCGAGGCAGGAGGGGACACTGGACCAGAAGGAGGCCTAGTGATCTCGGTCGGTCGGTGTGTCAAGATTTCAGCTTAGCTGTTGCAAGGGTCTTTGCTTCCACAGGGCCCGTCCCAGGCCTGCTCCCCCACCTTCCTCTCATCCCGTGTTTTCAACACTTGCTACTGAGGATGCCAGCTATTTGTTAGAAAACGCCATTGCTCTGACATGGGGCTTTCAGGATTTGAGTTGTGGTTTTCTTGGCTTCCACAGCTCCTGACTGCGGGATCGTGTTTGGCTGAGGGAGACAGTCAGTTGCTAATGTGTAAGCAAACCCTGAGATTGTCAACATCATTCCTTCCTTCTTGTTGCCCTGTCACCAAGTGGTTTGGGGCAACCAAAGGACAGAGAGTCGAAGTGCCTTGTTCTGTAAGTCACCCTCAGGGAAGACCCCCATCTCTCTCCACCACCCACGCACTGCAATTGTGAGGAATGGGTGCGTGGGAAGAGTCACATTTGACTTTAACAGAAGGGAGGGAAATGTCTCAACGCCTTGAAAGCAGCTACATTTTTTACGCCCCCCCCCCACAAACAAACATTGCTCTTAGGAAACAGGTACCTGCTCACCCAGCAGAACCTTTAACAACTCCCTAGTGGCAGTTCTTGGAAGAACTTCTGGAGCTTGGCTAGGGTAGATCACTCATTTATTTATTTATTTTTAATAAACTGCTTATAAGGGTTCTTTCCCCCACTGGACTAGGAGCTCTTGGAAAGAGAGATGGTTTTATTCCCTATGCTGAGTCCAGTGATGTCCTAGGAAAATATTTTTTTTATTTTTTTTTTTTTTTTGGCTTTTTCGAGACAAGGTTTCTTTGTGTAGTTTTGGTGCCTGTCCTGGATCTCCCTCTGTAGACCAGGCTGGCCTCGAACTCACAGAGATCTGCCTGGCTCTGCCTCCCGAGTGCTGGGATTAAAGGTGTGCACCACTGCTGCCCGACCTGGAAATCTTTATTGAATAAATTAAGGTACAGCTATGAGTTCAAGCCTGAGCGTTGGGTAGCCCTGGACAACTCTCCAGGCCTGGAAGATTTAATCATTTATCAAGTGACGTGAGGTCTTGTTACATGAAGCTGGGTTACATTTCTGAAGCACCATTAAAGGAAAAAGCCATTTGGAACTCCTCGGGAACAGAAAGTCTGGCTCATTGTACTGGGGGAAAGTAGTGGAGACATCAGAATTCCTCATGAAGACAGACTTCCTCATGAAATGCCTTGGGTTTCGAGCACTTCACTTCCCATGGAGACATCTGTGGGGGCAAAGTGTTAGTCTGAGCTCCCCCTGCCTCTTCCTGTTATCTTAACTCCCAAATTCAGGCTGTCGTTTAAATGCCCCAATCCGCTTGTAAACTCTTCAAGCGAAAATTATGCCAGGTTCTGTGGCTACCAGATTGGAGCTTCTTCTCTCCCGGCTTCATTCAGTTAATTGAGCTGTGCTGGAAGACTCGGTAATTTATTCTATGGAGCTTTCTGTGCAAACAATTCCAGGACGAGGGAGAGACTTCCTTGAATCTCTCAAACACTTTGAGATGCAGAATTGTGTTTTGGAAAACACCAGTGAGTCAATGTCCTCAAATGTGATCAATAAAAGACACCCCCATCACCAGCTTCTCATTAACGGAGCTCAGAGCAGGCTCCTTTTACTGCTTTTTACGTGTTTACAGTATCTCATTCTTTCCTTGATTCTGGATTTTCACACCATATGGCCACATCTTTAAGTCATTTTTCAGCTGCTCTATTAAATAGTAAAATGAGATGCAGAACAGATTTCTTTGATTTTAAAATAGCATTTTGGGTGTGTGACTTTTTTTGGTAAATATAAAAAGAATTAAGGCACTCAAAAGTATGAAATTTCAGGTATTCCTACCCAGACAGTATAATATGTTGCTTTCTACTTACTTAGAATAAATGTATGTTTATCTCCTAGAATTTTACCTGCAGTACAAATTGATTCATCTCTCTGCATATGGAAATTCGTTTTTACTCAAATAAGATTTAGCTTCCACTATTGCTAATGAGCATAGATTGAAAACGAAATCGAAAGTGTATCCTTGTAACCATTCAATAGTATACTTCTCATTCGAAAAGATTACATAGCATGTGGGCACACATGCCACATATCAATAATCCTCGACTGTTGTAATCATAGTCACACCCCTACTGCTGAATAGTACAAAACGTGGGATCCGTTCATGTCTTACTCTCTTTTCTGGACTCTTATGGTGGCCACTTCCTTGAGATCCTGCCCAGAAGACAGTTTTAGAACTCACTGGATAGAGTGGTTCAGTGAAGGCTAAGGCCATGGCGTCTGGCACTTTTCATACAGTTCTCTCTGTAAACGTTGGACATTTAAAGAATCTTGTCTTCAGAAGCAGGCAGGGCCTTTTGGTAAAGGCTTATGGGAATTTAAAAGAGAAGCAAAGGAGGGGCAGGAAGTACTTAACCAGAGGAAACCGCTCTCCCAGCACATTTTGCAATATGAGTGACTTTGACATTGATCCAGACTTTAGCAGCAGGGACTCTGTCAGCCACGATTAATCAGCTTATGATTATGTGCCTTGAAATCTTCAATTATCTATTAAAATCTGGACATTGACTTGAAGAAATGACCGACCTAGAGTTAAAACCAAGTGCACTCAATGTGCAGGTCAATAGTCTCCTAATTGCAATCCAATATAGCCAGTTTTAAGTGGGACACAATATATTTTAATTCCTTTTATGATTCTACTTGTTAGAGAAATATGCTCTAATTGACAGTGTATCCATTGAATGGGCATATAATGGTGATTGTTAATTTTAAAGTTCGTTATTTAACCATCAGGGTACAATAACAATTCAAAGCAAGAATTCTAAGTACTTCAGACAAAATTCTGCTCTCTTAGGTATTATCCAGGTATTACTAACTGTTTATATAGTTGCCATAACAAACTTATGCAGATTTTAAATAACAGTAATTAAATGATAGAAGTGTTTTAAATCCCATTTAAAAATTTAAAATCATAATCAAATCTTCATGTTCTCTTCAATTCTCTTGAGAACACAGACTTCTGAAAGGCATAAATGATCTCTGTCAACTTGTGTGAAGGTAGTCTTCAAGGCCAAAATTAAGAGGACTGTGTATTTTCCACACAGTCAAAGTCATTGCTCCTTAGCATTTATTAAGCACCTAGGAAACGCTGGTCCCCAAAAACTCAAAATCAGGATACCTGACACTCAAGCAAATGAAAGAAATACGAAGCCAGACAAAGATGGCCACCACACCGAGCAAGAAACATTCCTGGAAGCCTCCTTCGTCATCGTTGGTCTGAGCCTCGGCCAGATAGAGTCACGAGACATTTGCAAGGGGAGTGGACCTTCTGATATTTCCAGATCACTGCTGGGTCAGAAATAATTTATGCTTTTGAGAACCAAATTTGTTCAAGAAATAGTCATCGAAGATGCACTGGGTACCAGGTGGTGGTTTCAGACTGAGTGAGGCAAAGCCCCTGCCCTCCAGGCTCTTGCTATCTGTTGGTAGGAGACAGGCAATTCGCAAATCGACAAGCCACACATTCCGGTGAGGGTAAAGCGCCATGAGCAATATGAGGCAGGAGACGGAGGATGTTTCTTTCAAATAAACAGAACTCCTTGATAAGATGCCGCTTGAGCTGGGAGATTGGTGATACCAGCGGACTATGTTGAACTGGAAGACAACAGGCCACCCAGGAGAGTGGAGACATTGCCTCAAGCTATTCTGTATTCTGCTGTTACGCTTGGTCTAGCATCAGTGGGCAGAAGACAACTTTCAGGACCTCTGACTTTCCACTAAACGCTGTACTGGGCCGTCTCACCAATTACAGCTACCGTGTTTAATTACCTCGAGAAGCTGGCCTGGACATGCTACTGTAAGGAAGGTTGGGCTGTATCCTTTCCTTTTCTCTGACAGGACACTGATGCTCAGTTACCATTGAGCTACTTGCTTTGGTCCCCAGGGCTTGCTCACTGTTACCCAGTTCTAGAACATTTTAGTTTCTACACTTGGAACTAACCTTGCACAGGAGCCAGAATGCAGCATCAAGTTATCGGACCCGAATCCCCTATAGCCTCTCAAAGAGTGTGAAGGCGTCTGAGGGGACAGCAGCGTAGAATCATTAGCCTGTTCCCCAGATGTGACTGATATTAATGCTCTTCAGTGAACAAGAAAGGCTTGACTGTCTGCTAGGAGAAGTGAGACCAAGAGACAGCCAGGCCCTGGTTGGATTCACTGAGGGTTACAAGGTCTCGACCACACAGAAGAGGAGACATGGCTGTCCTGGGCTCAGTCTGAAGTCTGAGCTCCTGTGCTTTCTAGCCTATGACTTCTTTCTCACCTCAAGTCAGAAACATTTGCTTCAACCATAATAGCTGTTGGTTTTTAAGTTTGTATGCTTGGTAGTGAACTCTGCCTGTGTAAAAATAGCCTGCTATTAAGACTTCAAAACATCACCTCCTTCCTAAGGAACACTAGAAATGTAATAAAAATTTGCTTAATGTCATTTCTGTGTGTGTCTGTACTTAAGTATCTAATATTAATAAGGTTGATATCCACCATAACTCATTTGTAACTATTAATGTTTCAGGACATTAATATTTCAGTGCTGAAATTTAGGCTATTTCTGTCCATCTAAGACACATCAGAATCACTGGGCGGCTGACTCCCTTGTGCATGGGAAAGCAATCTTCTGCCGGGTAATTGGAGATGCAGGGCTCGCTCACTGTTACCTGTTTCTGTAAAGCTTTGGTTCTGCACTTTGAACTAACCTGGCACAGGGGAAAAGGGAAACACTCATATGAGTAGCTGTTAGAATAATCGGCCGGGAAAGAAACTCCAGCTTAACATCACAGGAGTTTTCTCTTAACAGATTCACATTACAGATGGTCTTAGGCCTTGGCCTCAGTGGTTTTAAGTTCTTAAAGTCCATGTCCCATGCTTGGGGGGAGGGGCAGATACCAATCCAGTAGCCAGTTGGACTTCCCTTCATTGTGAGTGCCTGTGCATTGATTACAATTCTGATCCGCCTTCTTTAAAAATGTGAAAACAGTTGTATTAAAAATTGGCTTGGATTTTTCATGTGTCCTTGCGATCCAATCCCAGTGAGCTTTGATAAGTGAATAAGGTCTTACGGTAGAGTCACAGGACGGAGACAGGGACACAGTGCACCACAGGTCATGTCACTGCTAGTCCTTCTATGGCCCACAGTTCATATTCTGCGTGTTTTATCGCGACTTTTCATCAATGGTGAGTGTTGATATATGATTTAGCTTTCTTGCACTTGCTTTCCAAATCAGACCTCCCACCCCATGCATTTTAAGGTTCTCTGGCACTGACTGTTGGAGGATTTCCATTTGGGACCCCAGGGAGTATGCTTCAGAGTATTTATCCTTGATTCAACTCTAACTATATTCTTTACATTGCCAAACATTTTGTTATGGTTCAGTGGTTCTCAACCTGGGAGTCACCACCTCTTTGGGGGCAAACGACCCTTGCACCTAAAACCATTGGGAAACACAGATGTTTACATTACAATTCATAACAGTAGCAAAATCACAGTTATGAAGTAGCAACAAAAATAGTTTCATGGTTGGGGTCACCACAACATGAGGAACTGTATTAAAGGGTCGCAGCATTAGGAAGGTTGAGGACCACTGTTCTAGGGGAACTTTCAATACAGAGATACTTGTGGGTGATTCAAGATGTCAGTTAAAAATGAACAAGTCCAGAGATTAGCCTTCAAGAGCTGTGCTGGCAGCGGAGTCACGTGGGTCCTTGCAGTCTTCTCCCAGGCCTGTGCTGGTTACTGTGTGATTTCAGAAGCACTTGCCGGACATTGTTTTTGCGTGTCTGTTCCCCACTTTGTCCGTTAAATACCAACCAGGAGCTACCAATTTCCCAACACATTTGAAAGTAAAATAAAAACCTAAGGGAAACAAAGATGCATGCCTCAATTACCCTGCATGCCTCAATTAACCGGCACCGATGGTTAAGTTAATTACTGCCCTAAAATATTTCCGAACTAAAAGGATTGTCCCAGTGATTTCATTGAGATCTTATTCTGGATAGTGTGTGGCCATGTGGGATTATCAGAGAGTGATTTGAAGCTGCTGTCCACAGAGAGGGAGATAAATGTCTTTGATGGGGGGTAAATGCACTGTATGGATAAGAAATCACCAGAGCTAGAACTACAGCCAGGCAAGTGGGAACACAGATTAGTGTGGAGATGAGACCTACAAAGATTGCTTGAGAATGAGCAGGAGCGCAGAGGTGTGTACGGAGTAACAGTGCTCAGAGCGCATCTGCAGACAGGGGCAGAGTCACACACTAAACGTGCCCAAGGGTCCAGGCCCTGGCTGGGGTCCCCAGTGCCTCACAGCTAAGCTGAGGAGTAGTTGTAGAGAGATGGTAAGGGCAAAAATCAGTCCTCTACTGGAAGGAGTCTGGAAGCTTTTCCATGTGACGAAAGAATATTCGAGCTTGAGGGGGGACTTTAGGAGGGAACACACAATTTGGCTGACTAGAAGCAAGGTTGCTGTGGGAAATAATCCTAAATGTGCTTTAAACTCTGGTACCAATTGTTGGAATGCACTGAGGCCCACGCAGTTGCTTTGGGACTTTATACTTCAAGTGTTTTTGAAACTTAATTCATAAACGATGGAAAAATATGATTTATCCCCAAATTCCACTTTCTTTCATTTCTCCATTCTAACAAAAAATTCACTACAGTTTTCTGAACACATAGAATGGAATGGAGGAAAAAGATCAACTCCAGAATGGGAAACACCCTGAATTGTTGATAAACACACCCTTCCCTTTTACAGGAGGTGAGATTTGCCGATCCTTTTAGAATCACTATGAAAAATTAACTCATAAAAGTGACATTTTAAAAGGTGATAGTGGATGCGAATACAGTATGCGCCACACCATGGCAAACACACACACACACACACACACACACACACACACACACACACACACATCTCTCCTTTTAAAAGGCCGTTACATTTGCTTGTAGACACTCATCATTTTGAGCAGCAGCATCACAAATCTATTTTTATACTATTAGTCCTTTGGAAACTACAGCACCAAAGTCAACAAAGATCGATGGCCTGGATGGCATAATGTTATATGGCTTTAATGTAAATTCACATTAGGTACAACGACACCATTAAATGTGTTAACATGGCACATAAAATGACCAATTCTCTTTAAACTTTACTGTTTAGCATATTTGCTGTGATTGTCCACGTGGGACCTGTGAGAATAGCTCTGCAGAAATACTTTGCAGGTCTCCATAGCGACTGCTACTGCTCTGTGCTGGTGTCCTGTGCAGGTCTCCATAGCGACTGCTAATGCTCTACGGCGGTACCCTTCCCTTGGGTTGGAGTTCAGTTGCATGTTTTTTCAATCACAATCCAATAACTGACATTAACATTTTCCTATTGTAAAAATTCTGTATATACATGCTGGTGAATAACTTTATATAAATGTACAGTTTGATCATAGTTCACGTTTTTAAGTGAAATCTGATTTTTTTCTTATCAGTCTCCTTTGCCTCCACATTCCATTTCCTTCTCACTTTCCCTCCATCACCTCAGTGACTGTGGTTAACGAGATGGTGTCTGCCTTTTCACTTTCCCATCCTTTTACAAGTGTGTACAGACATATTTAGAGAGACAGAGCAAAGCATGATTTTATATGCTCAGCTAATCCTTACAAATTATCTTATATACATTAGTTTCCACTTAACTTTTTAATGGCTGCTTAGTATTTCACACTGTGAACAGTTCATAATGTATTTAACAACTCTGATTCTGTCCCCCACCACCCCGGCCCCGGTACTTCTTCAACCAACACTATGCACACGCTTTCACTTCCTGGCGGTGTTTTTTACTCCTGTAGGATGGATTCCAAGATGTTGAGATTAGAGTCAAAGACTATTGGATGCGTTTTACTTTTTTGTAGAAGTTGCAATATTGCTTCCCAAATGCCCTATAACATAGAACTTTCACCCTCAGCACCATCTACAGGTACCTCTTGCCTGTTTCTCTGCTGCAGGAGGAATGTTTATATTCTCTGGGTTTTGCCAGCCTGGCAAAGTAAAATTGGATTGTTATTTGGGTTTGCATTTGCTCCACTCTAAGCAAATTTTCTGGTTGGTTAAACAATATGTTTGCTAGAAATGCATGTCTACTTGAAATTGTGTATTCATCCATGCTTATTACATTGTCTTCTATTAACAGCTTGTGAGGCCCCCTTTCTCCCAAACAGACCCTTCTTGTATTATCTCATTTTTCTGTCTATTGTTTCTCTGTTGCTTCCCAAATTCTGCTGCAGATTTTTTAACATCATATCTGAAAATTATTTAATTTAAAATCTCAGTCTTCTTTCATCTCTTCAAAAATAAAACACAAAGCAAAACAAAAATAAATCCTTGTTGGTTTAATCACCTTAATATATGTGACATTTTTATGAAGTTGAGCAGTCGAGCTGAGAACCTGCGATGTCCTTTCCCTTCCCAGGTCTCAGTTTATATCATCTCCATAGCATTGTTAGTCTCCATTCATATGGCTGCTATGTCATCCATGGGAATTTTAACTATTTGTTGCTTGATAAGTACAATGATTCCCATTTTGCATTTCTAAGTACCTCAGTGAAGAGAATATACTGATATTATGTACTTACTTTATAAACTTTCACAGCTTTGTTAGCTCTCAAAATTTATTATTTTATACTCACACACATACACACACTGCACACATATACACATATACACACATACACACACTCACACATACACACACATATACACACATACACACACATACACACACATGTACACATATGAAAGGAAATAGGGTCTCACTATACAACCTAGGTTGTCCTGAAGCTCACTGTAGTTGTTTGTTTTTGCTTTTTTGGGGGGCTGCCACCCAGCTCTCAAATAAATCACACACACACACACACACACACACACACACACACACACACACACACACACGGAGGCTTATTCTTAATTATAAAAGCCTGGCCTTAGCTTGGCTTGTTTCTAGCCAGCTTTCCTTAAATTGTCCCATCTACCTTTTTCCTCTGGGCTTTTCTTGTTCTCTTATTTCTATAAATCTTACTTTCACTCTTAATCCACAGCTTGCTGTGTAGCTGGGTGGGTGCCCCTGGAGCCCTCCTCCTTCTTCTCTTATTCCTTCTTCTTCTTTTTCCTCCCAGATTTCTCCTTCTGCTTATTCTCTCTGCCTGCCAGCCCCACCTATCCTTTCTCCTGCCTTGCTATTGACCGTTCAGTTCTTTATTAGACCATCAGGTGTTTTAGACAGGCAAAGTCACATAGCTTCACAGAGTTACAAATGCAACATAAAAGAACGCAACACATCTTTGCATCATTAAACAAATTTTCCAGAGCATAAACAAATGTAACATACCTTAAAATAATATTCTACAACAGCTCACTATGTAACCCAGTCCAGATTTGAACCCAAGATCCTCCTTCCTGCTCTTCCTAAGAGCTGGGATTTCATGCGGCTGCCATCATGCTAGGCAAACATGTATGTGGGGTGGTAAGTCTTTATATTACCGATAGAAAAGACACAGCTCTATATCTTCTTATCCAGTGTTTATGTTTAACATTTTTCTTGAAAGTTGGGTCCATTAACAAACAGTGAATACACGGGGCATAAACTTCTAAGTTGCTAATTTTAAGTAAGATGTTTTCAATATTTTGCTTTTTAGGAAAGTGTATGTACCTGATTTTTTTCTTTTTTTTT
>CABHPQ010169681.1:0-16388 GCA_902168405.1 Peromyscus aztecus
TCAACATGTGCTTTCTGTTGATTAAAATGAAAACACAAGGTGGAAGTAATTATTAAATAATAAAGTGTTTATGTTCCAGTATATTCTTTAATCAAACATCCTCAAATATTGAAGTTGGTGAAATGTAACAAGTACTTACTGTATGTGAAGATATCTTGAATTGTTAGTTAGCTCATCTAATTTTATAGTAACAACCAGTAAATTTGATATAAATGTAACACGAGTTAAATGTCTCGATTTGTTAAATATTCTACAGGAATTTTGTGGAAGACGTGATACTGATAATGAAACGAATATTATTTTTGTACCTCTAATATGTCAAAATTATCTATTACCTTGGCATATTTAATTTTACTATCATAAGAACCACCCTAAGTAGGTGCCAAGGAAGAAAGCTACCTAGAAAAAACATCTTATCTAAAACCAGAAAATCTTTCCAGTGTATTTATGTTATTTGGCTAGTTTATTAATGCCCTTTGAAAGTGAATCCAGGTGCTTCTCAAATGATCTCTACTTTCCTGCCCAAAAGGTAAAATTTAAAAGATGGTCATTCATCATTGCCTTCTCGGGGTTTCACCAAAGGGTTGGCAGGTCCTGCTTAAGGTCATTGCAACGTTGAATCCAGTTACATGACATAGCCAAGATGACACAGTGGAATTGAAAGTTTGGTCATCAACGACATTGACATTATGTTCATCTAGTGACTCATTCTTGGGCATAATCCAATAACTATATTTCATTTGCTCAACAGCCTTGTGCATGGGCCCATATGGTGAGACGCTGAGGAATCATGCCAACATCCAGTTACGTTTACTATTTCTGGAATGAATACATCATATAGACCAATCCTTCACCTACTTTCAGTTCTTCAAATGATTGAAAAAACATCCACAGTCTTGACTGCAACCTTGAGAGAGATTTAAGTCAGAGCTGTGCAGCTAGGCCGTGCCAGGATTCTTCACCCATGAAAACTGCGAGTTAGTGTTGTCTGGTTTAAGTCACTGAGCTCTGGATGATTTATTGTTGTGACAGAAAACTCAGCTTCCAATCACCTCAACAAGTTAATACTTAAAAAAAATAATACAACCAGTATATGGACATATATCCCTATTTTTCATATATAGCCTAGAAAAGTATTACTTTCTTGATAGTACAAAAATATTTATGCTGCACAATGGATAACATTTATAAATGTTATCCCCTCTAATTCTTTATCTTCCTTCAGAAATATATCTGAGATTTTTCTGTGTGTAATCAGGGGACACAATGTATGCAATTACTGTTAACATTCATTATAGTGTAGTTTGAGCAATAAAAACATAAAATATATACATATAATGTAAATAAGTTATAAAGTTGTGCTACATGATAAGTTATTCTGATGGACATGAGCTTAAGAATTCATGAGTTGTTCAGGAAGCTAACTAACAGGAAAGAACCAAAGAGGGATACATGGACTGCACTGGGAAGGGAAAATAGATGAAATCTCCATGAGTAAATTGGGGATGAGGGGTGGGCAAAGGAGGGTAGGGGATAGGGGATGACAGCATAAAGGAATGGGATGATTCAACTGGAACAGTGAGGGGGGAGGAATACAATGAAAGAGATACCATGATAGAGAGAGACATCATGGGGTTAGAGAAAAATCTGGTGCTAGGGAAGTTGCCAGGAATCCCCAAGGACGACCCCAGACTGGGCTACTAGCAATAGTGGAGAGGGTGCCTGAACTGAACTATCTTGCCCCAGAGATCAGACTGGTGAATACCCTAACTGTCATCACAGAACTTTTCTCCAATGATTGATGCAAGCAGATGCAGAGATCCCCAGCTAATCACTGGACAGAGCTCCAGGAGTCTAGTCAAAGAGAGAGAAGAAGGATCCTATGAGCAAGTGCATCATGATGGGAAAACACGCAGGGACAACCAAACCAGATTAGAGGGAACTCATGAAAGTTGGATCAATGGCTGTGGAGCCTACATGGGACTGGACTAGGCCCTTTGCATGGTGAGACAGTTGTGTAGCTTGATCTGCTTGGGGAACCCCCTGGCAGTAGGATAAGAATCCATCTCTGGTACATGAGCAGGATTTGTGGAGCCCACTACCTATGATGGGACACCTTGTGCAGCCTTGAGGCAGGGGGAAGAGCATGAACTTGCCTCTACTGAATGTGCCTCCTCATGGGAGGCCTTGCCTTCTTGTGGGAGGGAGTGGGGGATGAGTTGGGAGGGGAGGCTGCGGGGGGGGGGGGGGGGGAAGGAAGGAAGAGGGGGATCTTTGAATGGTGTGTTAAATGAATGAAACATTTTTCTTAAAAAAAAAAAGAATTCATGAGTTCACATATATTTTAGTAGAAACCCTGGACCCAAAATGAGTGCAGTTTGGGCACTTTTCACTGAAAACATGAGTACTGACAGATGATGGAAACTGCTATTCCCACATTATAATTTCAACATGGTACCTATTCTTTCATGTCAATATTTCAAGTTGAAAATGCAAGACAAGTGTTGCCAATTCTACCAGTAACATTCCATTACAGCATTCCAGTTAAATCCAAAGCAACAAAGGGAATGTAATTTGATTCTGCTTGCAAATTCACAAATTAGTCAGCAATAGAAAACCAAGCAACATATTGCCGTGAAGAATACCTTCTGTTGACTGTCATGACAGCAGTTACTGCATGAAACACGTATCTTCAGTACATTAATACAGTATAAATTACTTCTTATTCAAGGTGAAGAACATTTACACCTCTTGTGTTAGTTGTCTGTACCACTGATCCACATAGACAACATGATAAGGGTCAGATGTTAGCTGTCCATACAATAGAGCACGCCACAAGAAAATAACTTCACAGAGAACTCTAATGTCATGTGAGCCTGCTTCTCACGTGTCCCTCCAAAAGATTTATTGCGATTATTTTGGGCCATAGGCAAATATCTCTGTGATAAAACCAGAGATTTCCTCATATCTGTCACAGAGGGATAAAAAAATAGAGTTTCTAAAAAGGAAAATATTTTATTGTACTGGGGTATCCTTGTAAATAGAAATCGGCCACAGATGATTTGGTTGAGAATCCCCAGAGTCTGCAGGAATTCAGGAAATCTGTAGGAAAATATTCTGCAACATGGGGAAAGCTTGGAAAGTGAGCAGAAGACATTTTCTGACTTGGTACCAACTTTCTGACTTTTCTTTAAAGGTAGAAAATGCTCCAAACACAGAGCAAGTTAAATGCTGAAGAGATTCATAACGACTGCTGAAGCTGAACTCCAGAACTGGCTTCACAAACAGAAATTAACTTTCATTTCTCTGGTCTACTAGTTTCTGCTGAGTTCAATATCAGGATATTAAAAACACAGTAATACTAGACACATGATCCTGAACATTAAAATAATTTCATCATCATCCATAATAGCAGTGACAGAAATGTCCACATGTGTGTTGTTGAGCATTGAGATCCTATTTTCTAATAATTATACTTTAAAGATGATGGATCTATACTTGAAGCCTACTAAGGAGAATTCACTTTTAGCTTTATAGGCTAGAACTGGAATAGTTTTTCTCCAACTGCTGGTAGAGTAATAAAACATTACCATAACAGGATTGTTATTAATCAATGAAAGTAAATTTGGAAATGAGCAGCAGCAGGCACAACGAGAATGGGTTCAGGCCCAGGTCTGGAGGAGGAATTAACACCTTGCAATGCCAAACTTGACTTGTCGAGAAGTAACTTTATAGTTGAGGGGCCAATGAAAGTGTTCTAGAAAGAATAATGAAGCACATGAAAAGTGTGGGCAGTTATAGGGATGTACAAGCAAAGAATTCAGTGTGAATGGACCATTGATTTCAATAGCCTAGTTACCAACAATAAAAGCAAAATACCCAAATGGCACTTAATTACTAAATGCAAAGAATAATATTTAGAATTTTCTGGAGAATTACATTTCTATATTGTAGTGTAGAACAACTTCAAGATAGCTGATTCTTTGCCTGCTATGACACTGAAAAATAATATGTTCAGAATTTGTAACACCTTTGTAAAATTTAATTATGTTTATTATATGGGAAATTAGCTTTTATTATTCTCTTAACTGGCAGTATTTCTTCTTCTCACTACATGTTATCTTAAAAGAGACTAACTTTTAGATGAATCCAGTGATAATAAGAGGGTGACACACACTAAACTTCACAGGACAAAATTTTCAAAAAGGGAAAATCTTAGCAGTCCTGAAAGGAATCTAAAGGCTTTTGTTTACAAACATTCTTTATTTTTCCATTCTTTTGGAGCATCAGGACACAATGTTATAGATCTTGGAATGTTGAAGAGAAGAAAGGTTATGAATATCTAAGTTAATTCCAACAAGTCAAGTGCAATTTTATTTTTAAAAGTTCTGCTCAGCAGGCGCCTCAGCATTGAGGTGCCTTAGCCCTGAGAGGCAGCAGCAAAATTTTAATGTCTTTGGTTCAAAGGAAGGACATGAATCTATTCCCCCAATTTATTTCTCATTGCATCCTGTCCTGCTCATCAATATTATATGGAAGTTAAATGTTCAATAGACATAGGTCAAGAAGGAATAACAACACACGTGATAATTGGATCATTTGAATCCAAGGGATGAAAAATTAAAGAGCACAACCCATTTAGGAATTGTGAAAAATCACTCTCATAACTTTCAACACCTCGTTATGTTTCATTCACATCAGTGGTAAGAGTTGGGGACTACTGGGGAGACAGGAAGATGTTATAATAAAATTGTTATAACTACAAATTATTGAGAATGTTTTTCCCATTCAAAATGGATATCATATACCAGTAGTAAGTTCTAGATTATGAGTTATTTTTGCAAAATAAATGAGATTTTTCTTTATTTTGCACTTTCATTACTTTATGAGTTCCTAATACTATAAATTGTGTCCACTGCTACAATTTTGTCTCTTCTTTTAACTGTACCACTAAAATGAAACATGTAAAGTTATGTGTGAAAAATGAGTCAAAAGGCATGGCTGGATGTGCAGATGGGGCATATGTTCACGGGGGATAAGAAAAATATTTTTTAATCCTATCTTTCAGTTTCCCATAAAAAGATACAGAAGTTAATATTTATTTATACTTAGCATTTATGCTATATTGATTCTGTCTGAATAAACTTGATTTAGAAGTAAATATACATAAATTTGTTCAGCAAGATCTAACTTGTTGCAATAGGTTCATAGTAAAATAATTTCTAGCTGCATAGAAGAACTACTGAGAACGAAATCACAGGATTTCATTATCTTTCTTCCATGTCCTTCTTTTGAGAAGTTCCATTTAATCATCTATTCCTTTATTACTGATACATATGTTAATCTGTACTGTATCAATTTGCATTTATTTGTAGATTGCTGTTGGTAAAATACTTCTTAATGTTGTGTAAATGTACATTTATTTTTCTATCTTCAGAACTCTATGAAATTACATGAGAGACAAGTATTTAATTCACTCTATGTGCTGCTGAGCTTAAACAAGTGTTGAATGAAAGTTTATTAAACTTGGAAAGTCTTCTTTCAGAACCCCTCTTTACCACCTCACACAGAAACTGTAAAGGAAAGGAATGCTTGGACCATACAGATACTATAATATTTCTACATTAAATAATGACAATTGCAAAATATTAGGTGAATAAAATTTTAAAAAATTAAATAACATCTCTGAACTTCAATATGTTACTCTCTAGTAAAAAGATGAATTCAATTGATGAGTAAAATGTGGATTTAAACATACATGGGCATTCAGTACCATCACCACAGTTTCCACAAAGATTGAATTAAAAGAATCATGTATTAAAGATATGGAAAAATTCTTAACATACAAAATATGATACAATCAAACTATGTTTACATCTTAGATACAAATTTAAGTCTAAGAATAATAATGTTAAACATTATTCAATTAGGAGAATCAGATATCCCTTTAAATTTGTAGAGAAGTGAAAATTACTATGAAGTTCATGGATCACATATTTAAATACATACTCAAACTTTGTTTCATCATTTATACTTCCAATATTTTACTGAAGAACCTGAAAATGTTTCCTTACAAAAAATAGTTATAAACATAAAGGTAATGCATGGTATATAACATATGTGTACTTATTAGAGAGAATATAGGCTCAATGAAATCCCCTGACAACCAAGCCTAATGACCTGATTTTGAATCTCTGAGACTTACACAGTGAGTGAACAAACTGACTCCTGAGTGCTTTCCTTAAATGAACTGTAGCATTCCCACAAATATATATATATGTATATATATATACATATATATGTATATATATAGTAAAATTAACTACTTAAAACTATGTATTTTATAAATAGAGCATGTAGCTGATCTTATAACTTAGAGCTGCTGTACCAAGCTAAAAGTGTTACCCAAAAGCAAAATAAATGAAATAGAAAAAGCCTGTATCTATAATAAGTGATAGTGTTATAATGATCTGTTCTTTAAAGCTTTTTATATTATTTGTAGATAGTACAAGATCTTTAAATAAATTAGGTTTGAAATTTTTGTTATAAATTTAATTAAATTCAGAAATGAGCTGATACTAATACCCATTGGAGAAGGTTATATCTAATAAATGTTTTAATGAGAGAAATGTATTAGATATATTATAGAAAATTGGTCATTGATTTTTAAACATATTTTATAGACGTTCAGCAATACCATAGAGAAGTGTTCATTTGTAGGTATTTTTAATAATAGATGCCTTCTTATTTTTTATAGACTAAGATAAATACACAATTCTTGCTCCACTTATTCTCACCTATTTTCAAACTGTTTCTGTGATAAACATATCCATTAGTTAGTTTTTAGTTAAACCACACAAACAGAATGAACATACGGGAAGATTGTGCAAATGTGGAGATAAAACAATAACTTAAAAAGCGATGAAAGCAACCCAAATAAAGCATTGTTGTGATGCTTTAGAGGCACCAGAACTAGACAACCTCCACTGCAAAGCTACAATGTACATCGAGGACCTCTTGGAAAGACAAATGAAGCATATTTTGGAGGGAAAAAAAAGTTATAGCTATCAACTTTATCTTCTGTGTTTATTAAAATCGCAAAATTTAAAGCATTTCTGATGAAAGTCCGAAGGTCTGATTCATTCACATGCCATGGCCACTGTATCAATTCTATAATTCAAATGTTTTGGGATTTTTCTACCAGTAATTTTAAGTATACTGGATGCTCAGTTATCTATACTTCTGCTTACATGTGTATTTTTTATGTACTCATGACACTATACATATCTTTTTCTTCAGCATTTATTATTATTATTATTTATTATTATTATTAACAACTCAGGTTGTTAATGCGTTTGAAACAGCACTCTTAAAACAGTTTTCATTGCATTTCTTTTATCTTGTGTTGGGGTTTTGGTGGACTGTGAGTGTGGGCAAAGACATGACTATGGATATCAGAGGAGGACTTGCTAGAGTAAGGTCTCTCTTTGTACCATGTGTGTCCCAGAGAACAAATTCGGATCCTCAAACATGCTGCAAATGCCTTTATGTGTTGAGACAACCTGCTGGCCCTTGAAGTGCTTGGAGATAAAGAGAGATGGTTGACAAGTTGTAAATACTTACCTGTTGTATAAAAGGAAGTTTGTCCTACAATTTCTAATATTTAGCAGTGGATCCTATAAAGTCTCCAAAAGCACAGCCCTAGGAGATAACTCTCTAAGCTGTGGTAACCTAGAGAATTCCTCTGAACCCACTAATAAGTCTATCAATGAAAAGGGGGAATCAATGATATGACATTATGTAAAAGGCAAACTTTTCCAAAATGTAAGGTCTGGGATTACCAAACCTTTAGTAGGGAAGATGGAAGGATGAACAGGGAGAGCAGAATGGAATTTGGAGTTTTGGAACTGATAATGTTTATATCTTATACATTTTTCAAGTACTCAGATTAAACACAACAAACAGTGGGTCCTAGTGTGAACCTGTGGACATTAATTAATAATAAGAAAGCAATTGTACCATTTGCTGTCTCATAATTCCCTGAGATGGCTGTGTTTTGTAATGAGATTATCAAGGCATGGAGGTTTGAATGAAAATGGCCCCCAATAGTCTCCTACAGAATGGCACTATTGGGAGGTGTGACCTTTTTGGAATGGGCGTGGCCTTGTTGGAAAAAGTGTTTCACTGGGGGTGAGCCTTGGGATTTCAGAAGCTCAAGCCAGGCCCAGTGTCGCTCTCTCTAGCTGCTACTTGCTGATCTAGATGTAGAACTCTCAGCTACCTCTCCAGTACATTGTCTGCCTGTGTGACACCATGCCTCCCACTGTGTGACATAATGTCATAATGTGACATAATGGACTAACCCTCTGAACCTGTAAGCCAGTCCCAACGAAATGTTTTCCTTTATAAGAGTTGCCATGGTCATAATGTCTCTTCACAACAATAGAAACCTTAACTAAGAAACAAGGCATATTTTCCAAAATGGAAAAACAAAAGTACTTACAGAGGAGAATTAGTGGGCAATAAATAGTATGGAGAGCTGCAATTGGTTCTGAGGCAGTCATTTTCAAGGACGTGACAACTTGGATGTCATAGTGTCTATGGAATTTATGATGATTGACATATAAGCAGCAAAAAGGAATGAGTAGAATCACCCCTAGTCCAGCAGCATATCTTCCTCCTCTTGCTGTGTTGTAGCAGCCGTCATTTTCTCATGATAGCTGGAGTTAGTAATCAACAAGAGAACAATGAACCCTTTTGTTGCTGGACTTTTTACTATTGGATAGAAGACAGACTGTTAAGATCACTCTTAATTAAAGCCTCATCAAGGTTCAGTTAGCCCCAAGCAATCCCTGATTCATATCCTCTGTGTCTAGGCTCTGAGCATTGAAACTGGACACAGATCTTAATTGTTCATTCTAGAGTTAAAGCTACATGGATAGCTTTGATATAGCACAAGATCCTAAGAGATGAACCACAGATGCAAGCACATTTTAGCCCTAGATATCCTCTCAGCTGATGAAATGACATACTATAGCAAACTAGTCCAAGCTCTGCCTTACTTGGGTAGGATAATGTGCTCAATGTCAATTCAAAGTACCCAATGGCGTCTAGAGTTAGTTACAATCAAACTGGTTTTTTTGTTTGTTTGTTTGTTTTTGTTTATTCAAAGTAGGGTTTCTCTGTGTAGCTTTGCGCCTTTCTTGGAACTTGCTTTGTAGACCAGGTTGGCCTCAAACTCACAGAGATCCATCTGCCTCTGCCACCCGAGTACTGGGATTAAAGGTGTGCGCCACCACTGCCCGGCTACAATCAAACTGTTTTAAAAAAATGATGTAGGAACTTTATAATTAGAGTTCTGTAAAAGAATAAACTAATGATTACCTGTGATACCAAATAATTTATCCAGCAGGATGGCCTTAGTATTAAAATAATGAGTCTGCAGCTATGACTCATTCCTCAGTTATGAGCAAATAGCTAGCTGGATAATATCTAGATGTTACTAGGAGGCAAAATATCATAAGAAAATGATATGAATCATATATTTTAGCAGGATAAAATGCTCTCCAAAGCACTAAATATTTAAACTTGTTATTCTTACATAAAAATTTTAAAGTGATTCTGTAGATTCAACTGGTTTTCTCTAAACTAAATGCATTTTTGGTTAAGAAAAATATTAATGACGCAAAAGATTCTAATGAAACAAGGTGAATATTCCAAGTGAGGAAGAAAAAAAATCTTTGTCTATATAAAAGTAGTAGCAAAGATTCACAATCAGAGCAGAATACAGCTATTGTCTACCTTGGTTAGTACTTATTGGAAACTCATTGTTGCCTTAGAGATTATTTGCA
Source organism: Peromyscus aztecus (assembly GCA_902168405.1). Classification (NCBI taxonomy): domain Eukaryota; kingdom Metazoa; phylum Chordata; class Mammalia; order Rodentia; family Cricetidae; genus Peromyscus; species Peromyscus aztecus. Next base: position 9,852 of record CABHPQ010169681.1, read on the forward strand.
TTTTGTGTTTGTAATGTAAATTTAATGTATTAAATATATTAAGAAAGAATAGTCTTTATCTTCCTAAATCACATGAATTATTTCTTGAAAAGTTAAAAGTTTATAATATATCCTCTAAATACTGAAGAAAATTCCAGAGTTTTTTTTGTTTTTGTTTTTGTTTTTTTTTGTCTTTCTAATTATTTCAATATGGTTGGTTGGTTATTGTTTTCTATGTACAGACCTTCCCCAATTCTAAATACAGAGGCAACTATAAGTCAATAATTGCAATTAAAAAAAATAATTGATGGTGCTGACCTACAGAAATCTGGAAGCTGGATTATGTGTGTGGCACAAACAATGAGGTACAGAAATCTCATTTTCTTGTGGAACCAAATAAAAATCAAATTATGAAAGGGATCTGCTTTTCTGTTTTTTTTTTTTTGTTATCTATTACTTAGTTTCAAATAATCTGATTCTTCAGTAAGAAGTTATCTCTATGGGTGGATGTTTAGACCACACAAGACACTGAAGCCCAAACAGTGTGGAGAATTGCATGTGGATTTTGCATCCAGGAAGTACTGCTGTTGGACAGTATAGCTGAGAAGTACCTTCTAGCTGTTGGCGTCATAGGTTCCTACTTTGATCTTAATAAGTCTTAATGGGAATAAATGTCCGGAGTTGTAAATGAAGACTCCAGCAAGCTCTGGCTCTCCTGTTTACTGTGAAATCCTACTATATTACAATTCACAGAAACCTTGTATTGTTTTAAATACCTTTCACATATTATTAAAGAAAGGCATTATTCTACTTAAAATAATTAGGACCCGATGTTCTATTTTGCTTGATTGCCTTGTGTTCCATTGTTTACAGGACTAAATAAAAAGTTCTAATTAAAAACTGTGAGCTCTCATTTAATAAAATAAATAAGATAATTATGCAAGTTAATGGCCTCTGCTTTTTGCAAAACTGAGTGCTAAATAAATAATACATAAACTGTCAGTCACATTCATGTAAGAATAATTTCCCCCCTCTGAGTCATTTCAATGTTGTTTGCTTTTGCTCATGGATGCCGTTTTAATCAATGCATTACTGGACCTCATGTCACCTTAGTGCTCCAGCACCATTGCAATAACAGATTCCTGCTTGTTCCACCTCTAAAATCTGCCGCAAGAAGCAGTATGATGGTGATGTCAGTGTGCATTGAATGAATAATTCCTATAGGTCAATATCAGAGAAACATAGCCACTGGGACAGTACCAGTAGGCAAAGAACTAGACACGAAGCCTGATGACTTAATTTTCCTAAATCTCTGGGCCCCACAATTGTGGAGGAAAAGTACTGATACTTGAAAGTTCTCCTCAGACCTCCATATATGTATCCTATGGTACCAGCTTCCCCATTCCTAAATATACATAAGTGTAATAACAAAATTTGGAAAAGAGAATGTATTTAAATAAGATTCTGGACACTGAATAGATATTGTAAGTTACAGATAGCTTTTGTGCAAGGAAAAATTATGTTATCAGAATTTTTATAACTTTGCATAATCGTACTATATGTATATACTACATATATAGAAATAGGTACATATATATGTATCATATATCATATGTATATACTTATCTGTGCCATACATGTACTCTTTACTAGCATACACATTTTAATATATCTATGTGTGGCATTATATATGAGTATTAGTAATACATATATTTGTGATATTTAGTAAACTGGCAAAATTAAATCTTTTGGTTATTCGCTGAATTATATCACCATTCTTCCCAGAATATTCTGATATTATCACCCTGAGTATCTTAGAATGTGAATTTATTTGAAAACACATATTCTTTGATTTAATTAAAATATAAATATATCATCTTCCTCTTTCTCCCTACCCACTTTTTCCCCTACTCCCTTGTCTATCACTCTCTCCAAAATATATGATCTCTTCCTCTTTAATCATAGTTGTTAAATATAAACAAATAAACACATGAATACAACCTGCTAAATCCATTCAGTATTGTCTGCATGTTTCTAGAGTTGACCACTTGATTGGATAACCAATAAGAGGCTCATTCCTGAAGAAGACTAATTCTCTCTCTTTCAGAAGTTCTTAATTGCTTGTAGCTCTTCATCTAGGGGTCTGGCCCTGTGAGATTTTTCTCATCTAGACTGGGATATCTGTCAATTGTAAATGATTGGGTGTTATTTAAGCAGCCTTGTTGTTGAGATTTCATGGATGTAACTTGACTGTCATAACTGTAAGACACAATTTTGCAGCACGCTCCCCGGTATTCGTGTCTTGAGGCTTTGTGCAAGAGAGTCGTGTTGTGAATATGTCAATAAGCCTGAATATAGAGGTTTACTGGGGCTATCATGTTAAAAATGCCATAGTTTGTGTGAGTCCTAATAGACAAAGGCAAATATCTTTATAAAGCAAGGAAATTGGCACATAATAGCCTATACATACACAGCAAAACTGATACTCAGGAGGAAACTCCAATGTGGCAGACTCATCTCTAACAGTACAAGTGGATGTGATGATTTGAATAAAAACGCCCTGGTGTACTCATATGTGTGACTGTTTAGTTCCCACTTGGTAAAAAGTTTAAGAAAGGTTAGGAGGTGTGGCCTTGTTGGAGAAGGTGTTTCACTGGGGAGCAGCATACTGGCTGGTTTTGTGTGTCAACTTGACATAAGCTGGAGTTATCAGAGAGGAAGTAGCCTCAGTTGGGGAAATGCCTCCATGAGACCCAGCTATAAGACATTTTCTCAATTAGTGATCAATGGGGGAGGGCCCAGCCCATGATGACTGGTGCCAGTCCTGGGCTAGTGGTCTTGAGTTCTATAAGAAAACAGGCTGAGCAAGATAGGGGTAGCAAGCTAGTAGTAGCAGCTCCCCTCCATGGCCTCCGAATCAGCTCCTGCCCCCAGGATCCTACCTTATTTGAGTTCCTGTCCTGACTTCATTCAGTGATGAACAGCAATGCTGAAGTGTAATCCTAATAAATCCTTTTCTCCTTAACATGCTTTTTGCTCATGGTGTTCTGTCACAGTAATGGAAACCCTAAATAAGACAAGTAGGCATGGGCGTTGAGATTTTAAAAGCCCATGCCAGCCCAAGTCTCACTCTCTCTCTCTGCCTCATCTTGCCAATAAGATGTAAGCTCCCACCAACTGCTCCACCACCATAACTGCCTGCCTGTGGACATGCTCCCTGACATTATTATCATAATTATCCTCTGAAACTATAAGCAAGCTCCCAATTAAATGCTTTCCTTTATAAGTTGCTTTGTCCTGGTGTCTTTTCATAGAAAAGTAAACAAAGTAGAAGAGCTTCCAGAAAACAGCAGAAAGAAGTTGGATAGGAAAACTATTTCCTATTGCATCAAATTTAGCAGATCTCTACCCCCCAAAAAATCATTTCCAATAACAATAAATAAGTTTTGTTATAAGCCACAAAAGTTTAGTAATTTGTTAAAGTGCCATGGGAAACTAATATGTGTGGTTGATATACTGTATACCCCAATAAACTTATCTGAGGATCAGAGAACAGAACAACCAGTAGATTAGACATAGTGGCCAGACAGTGATGGCACTCATGCCAATAATCCTATCACTCAGAAGGCAGAAATCCTCTGGAAACAGAGCCAGGCAGTGGTGGCACACACCTTTAATCCCAGGATTTGAGATTTCATATCTTTGCTTGAGAAGGATACACGCCTTTAATCCCAGGAAGTGATGACAGGAAGCAGAAAGGTATATAAGGCATGAGGACCAGGAACTAGAGGCTTTTAGCAGCAGTTCAACTGAGACCCTCAGGGACGAAGACTCAGAGGCTTACATTCTGAAGAAACAGGATCAGCTGAGGAGTTGGCTAGGTGAGGTTGGCTGTAGCTTGTTCTGTTTCTCTGACCTTTCAGAATTTACTCCAGTATCTGACTCTGGGTTTTTTAAATAAGACCATTTAGCAATTCGTGTTACAAATATGCTTTATTAGGTATTACAAGCTATTTCTGTAACTAATAAAATGCTGAAATGACTATTTCAGCACTTGGAGCTTTGTTTCAAATTCTTGACAATGAAAATAGTGTAGAAACTGTGCTTCATATCAGTCTGAAACTAATATTTAACATCATGTATTTTAGAATCAAAATTTAATATTTTCTCAGAATTTAATTGAGATAAATAAAGTGTAATAATATTACAAACTCCAAATGATGTTAAAACATCAACACTGCCAAGCCTCAAGTATTAGGAAAGAGTGACATAAATTGTTAATGAAAAATTGATGATATCATTTAGAAGACAGTATCTATCATATTTGAAAATAAGAAATTTCCTATTGTAGGCTATATGGAATAACATATAGAATCATAGGTAATGAGAAATGTCACATTGTAACTGAATTTATGCAGGTCTTAGTTTTCATTGGAGAAGCTGTGTCATGTGAAGTAAACCAGAATTAGGATTAGCTAAGAATTTCCTTTTTATTATTAATGTGGAAGTACGTAAACTTGTTTAAAATAATTCCTCTTTGTAGTTCAATACCAGGACAATTTGATAGATGCACCACACCTATAAGGTAACTAATAATATCGATTCACTACTTCTTTTTCAGATTATTTAAGGTTCAAGATTCCTGAGTATACTGCTTCAAAAGTTATTTTCAGAATTCCTTTTCTGTTCCAAGAGTTGTGTATGGGACAGACTCAACAATGAAAAGAATGAATGAGTTGCACCTTGCATGTAAATTATGGTGACATAAGAAGGGATAAGGAATAAGATAATTATAAATGTAATTCAGAACTGGGGAGTAGTTCGCTAGGTAAGAAATGTGTTAGATTGTAGCACTCACGTAAAAAGCAGGACTTGGGGAAGTGCTCTTTTAATCCCAGTGCTCAGATATAGGAACAGAAGGGTCTGAAGGCTCTAGATAACAACTGAGCTTCAGGTTCAGATTTCCTTTAAAATAATTTCATAGAGAATAATAGAGAAAGATTACTCGAATCAACCTCTGATCTCCACATGTGCACACACTCACATATAAGTTCATGATCTCTTATAACCCCAACCATATACATGCATGTAAACACATGCAAAATAATAAATAACCCATTTAGTTGTAAGTACTGAAAAGAAAGGAAAGACATATATCACTAAAGAAGTAATTCTTGTCACTATGCTGAGCAATATAACAGCAGAACACATTTGATCATTCCACAACATATACCTGCATTGAAACTTCAGGATGTACTCCATAAATATGGAGTTATTATTTCTGAACTAAATAAGGTATAACTTGTTTAAATACAGATAATAAAATTAGAGGTTTTCACATAGAAATGTCCAAAACATGAGAAGGTAGGTTCTTGTTTGTCTTTGGGCAATTGTCCTTGCTGCTGCATGATATTAGTGGAGTCTCTACCCTGACCACTTATTGGCTAAAGGAGGCAAAAATAAATCCACGTGGGCAATAAATTTATTTTTACTTCAACTAAAGCATCCATTCATAATAATTTCAAATATAAATTTTGAAATTTTCATTCAAAAATCATCAAAACAATTTTACTTTGAAGTCTGGAATTATTTTGTGGTGCAGTAACTTACTTAAAACAAAATTGTCGATGCTTACTCCTGACTTTATGTCTGGAAGCCTGGGAGGCTATTTCTTCCTTTCCTATCAGCTCAGCAGCCCAGTTATAAATGGATATAATATTTAAAATAGACTACAAAGGGCACATTAGCATTAATTCATTTTCACATGATACAATGAGATTTTAACTTATTGCCTCATTTAAGAGAAAAAAAATCATCCTAAGAATATCTTAATGTTACCCTGGTATTGTTTTGCAAAATTAAAGTGCCATCTGTGTCCGGGCAATTTTTCAGAAATAAGAAGATAACTGAACTTGGACCAGACATTTAAAATCAAGGGTTTTTCATATTCTTTTGATGAGGTGTAATTAGAAAGAGAAGAGTAATTGTTTACAAAGAGTAGATACAGCTGATTTAAAAAGTGGGAAGATTTTTCCTTCATTTCTCAAAGAAATCTGCCTCCATGTGTGTCTCATGCTGATATTCTCTCTCTCTCTCTCTCTCTCTCTCTCTCTCTCTCTCTCTCTCTCTCTCTGTGTGTGTGTGTGTGTGTGTGTGTACATGTGTGTATGTAACAATAATAATCAAAGAAAAAAGGCTATCAATTTCAGAGTGAGGGAGGCAACAAGGGAGAGAGTCTGGTGGAGGAAACATGGAAATGGTTGCAGAGAGGACAGGGAAGGGGGAAGTGATTTAATTAGAAATGTACAAAAAGAAATAGCAAGCTGTTGACGATATAAGCTGTCCCAGATCCACGACAAAATTGGGTAGTATATATTGAAACAAGGGACCAGGGAAATGAATGAGTCTATAAAGTGTACACCTCCGAACCCACATAAATGTGTCAGGTGTAGCATATGATTATAATCACAACACTGGGAATGCATGTATAGAAGGTTCACTGCCCAAACAGTCTAGCTTAGTTAATGAAATGGTCTGGCCTCACAAAAACACATCCCC
>CABHPQ010169681.1:23625-45384 GCA_902168405.1 Peromyscus aztecus
TCTCTCTCTCTCTCTCTCTCTCTCTCTCTCTCTCTCTCTCTCTCTCTCTGATTATGGACTCACAGTAGCTACAATGTAAACAGCTACGGCTGCTCTTTCCACCATGCCTTCTCTGCCATGATGGTCTGGACTTGTGAGCTGAAATAAACTCTTCCTTTCTGAAGTTGCTTCTTTTCGGGGTCATTTCATCATCATCAGGGATGATAATTAAGACAGACTTATTTTATTCACCACATTGACAAACACTTCTCAAACTCCTGTGCTTACCTAAGTCTTGGACTGATTATCTTACTGTATAATTTTAGATAGTAATAGTCACAGTATCTCTTAGTAAGACAAAACAAAGGCACACAAGTTCCTTGAGGACTATTCAGAGCAAAATAATTAGTACAGAGTAATCCTAACTGTTATTGGCATTTGAATAAAAAAGTAATTTTACAAAGAATATTTACAAAAAATGATTTTAACGTGTTATTTTAGTTCAATTAACATGTTTTTTTAAAATAATCTCACAGCTATGTGTATTCCTGTACACATTTATAACTCACTTGTCTACCTATTAACATATTGCCTATAATTCTTTTTCAGCTATCAATTTACATATATAAAAATCCATTACATGGCCCAGCAGTGGTGGTACATGCCTTGAATCCCAGCACTCAGGAGGCAGAGGCAGGCAGATCTCTGTGTTCGAGGTCAGCCTGGTCTACTAACTGAGTTCCAGGACAGCAAGGACTAAACAGAAAAACCCTGTCATAAAAAAAAAAAATATATATATATATGTATATATATATATATATACACAAATATATATTACAGTTAATTTATTATATCAATTCCAAAAAGAAAGTTAATGAGTCATTAAGAATTGTGCTAATGTATTAAGTCTTACAAGGACAATTTAATGTGGCTGATCTCTAAGATTTAAGTCAAAATATATACAGGAATGTTTAACTACCTATCTCAAGCATACATTCATCATTAGTTTATCTGTAGTCAATTAACCTTCCTCCAAGATACATAATGAACATGTGGCCAAAGACTTCAGGTTACCAGAAACTGCTTAGTAGAACTTTCTGGTTATTGATAGTCATAGGATGACTTATGGTAGGGTGAGGTGTGTGGAAAGGACAAGTTTCCCATACAATTCTGGATTTTGAAGCATTGTGTATAAGACCCTTCACTACTCTTTTCTTCTTAGGCTGGTATTGTATTGAGGTTTTGTTGTAAGCCTCCCCTAGTTATCATGTCTGCATCTGCATAGTCAACTGAACAACAACCAAAATGTATATACGTGCTTTCCTGTTCCTATATCCTTTAGAATCCATTGGAGAAAATTATCTATAAAATTTTTAAATTTTAATTGGTGTTGTTAGCAATCCTAATATGGCTAAAGAAAATAAATAGGAACACTGTGCTTAACCTGTATGAAAATCCACAGCACTTCCCATGAGACAGCCAGCACTGGTTGGTTTTGGTGCTCTCCGAGGTCCTGGAACTAGCTCTCAGTAGTTAGCCAAGGAAGTTGGTTCTCTCGGAGATGCCAAAGCTGCACGTGCTATTTTATGTAGGGAGGCATTGAGCAGAATCTTCACCTTCTAGAAACAGTTCTGAAGCAATAACCAATTGTAGCCCGAGATTTCTCCTGACGAATCTTCCCCACCCGCGGTCCCACAGCCGCTTATAAAGTACAGACACAGAGGCTTATATTAATTACAAACTGTGTGGACTATGGCTCAGGCTTCATGCTAGCTAGCTCTTAAGAACTTAACTTAGCTCATTTCTATTAATCTATGCATTGACACATGACTTCATGGCCTTACCTGTTCTCTCACATCTTGCTTATCCTGGTGGCGGCTCCCACAGTCTCCCCACACCATTTTTCTTACCTCTCTCTCTCTCTCTTGGATATTCCCACCTGGCTCCATCCTGCCCGGCCATAGGACAATGCAGCTTTTTTTTTTTTATTAACCAGTGTGAGAAGCACATATTCACAGCATACAGAAAGACATCCCACAGCAACCCATGTCATGAATCACTTTATTTTTACCTCATTTTAATCTTCCCTTTACCTTGTTCACTTAGGAAAATTCATTTCCACTTTTGTGCAAATGTTGCTTTCATAGGAAGAGCAAATCATTTACTTATCTTCATTACTTGATGGTGAGTCCAATTTACAAGATTGAAAAATATAAGCTTTGTAAGGATATTAATAAAATTAAATTCAAACAGACAAACATAAGCAAGCAACCCACTCCACTGTTTATGAAAATATATGACAAACTTTAACTATTTTTGTTAATGTTAGAAAATTGTTCACTGAATAAATTCAATGGCATGTTTTTTTCTTCACAGCCACCTAGAAAACTAGTTTTCATAATTGTGAGTTACAGGGTTTTAAACAGTTTATCATGGGCCTGGAGAGTATCTAATTTATGCATTTATTTTCAAGATTGACTTTTCCAGCCCAAATTGTACTAAAGTTTTGAATATAATTTAACCTTCATGAAGCCTCTGAAAATAAGCACTTACAGGGATGAAAATCATGGCACCTCCCTCCTGAGATACTGAATTAGCCTTCCTGTTCATTTTCTCCACTTTCTTGTTCATATTAACTTCCTGATAATAGCATAGGAAACAAAATCTTCAATTATTGATGGACAATACTGATGTATGCCTGCAGAAACTTGATCAAGCTGAACTTAATAAAAACATGAATCTCAATATCTGGGTTGAATTAAAAAAGCATTAGATTGTAAGGAGAAATTTTTTTCTGTTTCATTAATTTTAAAGTGAATGGCAATTTCCCACACATCTTACTGAATAAATTTGTTCATTAGCAGGAATTCACGCAATAGTCATCTAGATGAATACCCAATTTTGTGGGCAGTCATGGTGCATATTAAACATGTAATACTTTTTACGTGTTTCAACCCCACCTTTAATTTCTGCTGTAAAATACAATTATTTCAATGACAGGGTAAATTGTAGGCCTCCTGACAAGAACATATAAGAAACACTCAACATGAAGGAAAGTCTACTTAGCATATTATTGTATATAAATTCAAGCATATATGCATACATACATAGGTGTTATATATACATATATAAAAACATGCATAAATATGCATTTATCATGCAATTTGATAATTAAATGCATGGGAAATGTAAATACACTTGAGAAAATATCACTATTAATTCTAAAATTCAATGCATCCTGTAACTGCCCATAATTGTGATAGGCTACTAGGAATTAAGATATATTTTGTTATGTGTAATGAGTTTTGGATTTTAGAGAACTTTGACCTGTAACTAAGAAAATAAAAAATATTCTTTTATTGTATTTATGTATATATCTAATTTCTACTATTAAATAGGTCTGATGTGGGACAGAGTGGAGAAGATATCAGATTTAAATCATATAATGTTGAGGTTGCCCTGCATTGTAAGCTTAAGACTGAACTTCACACACCACGTATTCCACCATTAACCCCAAATGTTCAGTGTAGAAAGAGTGGCCTAGGGTTTCAGATAGGTTGATACGCTTGGAGAAAACTATGCAAGAAAAGTAATAGTCATCCTTGGAAGCATGTACTTTCATAACATCAACATCCTCTCTCTGTTCTCACTCTTCCAACAAGAGTTTGATGATATGGCACTTACTTACCTTAAAAGAATCACTGTCAATTAAAGTGAAAAATTTAAAGAGAACCAACATCTGCAGAAATCAATAAACAAATTGAGGGTAGAGTTGAGAGAATGAGATAATTCTTTTTTAATTAAAAGTAATGCTTGTATTCAACAGATAGTTTAGCTGTGGAATATGTCATGGTTATTAAGACTACTGAAGTGTGTTTTAAGAGACCATATCTTTTGCTTTAAGTAGGATATTCCACAATCAAGAAAATTAGTTAGTAAAACTATGAATTTAATAATTTCATATGGTTTTCCCAGTGAAAGTTCTTAGAAAACTCCCTTTATGTTGTTGGTCAGGGAACTCCAAGGGTCTCCTAAAACAATATAGGCTATTGCCATGATATTTTGTAGGCCCCAAGAAGTTGAAAGCAAGGTCCTAATGCTGAATAGAGCACATACATCAGACACAGTATTTGGTTATAGAACTCGAACTGACCTGGAGGCTTCCCACTTGAGGACTAGCTCTCATAGTATCTAAAGGTGCTCTGTAAGCTGTCAACTGAGAAACACAATCAGTATTCCTGCCCAACAATAAATCCTGTGAATTAAAACAATGACTAGCTCAGCAAGATGTCCCAAAGGTTGCAATAGTTGCATTTAGGTCTTGCAAGTAACAATAGATGTGGAATTGGACTTAAGAACCTTACAGAAGGAGGGAAATCATGTTCAGTTCCATAATCTTAGCATTTACCCACTTCTTGGGGAATACAGAATCTGGAAGAGAACCTACTGACATTTTCCCTAAGGAATATGATTTCCAACTGTCTTCTAAATACTTATCCTTATACCCATAGATAAGTGAGGTTTTCAATGTCCATTTAAGAAGCTTCCTTTTGTTGAAGATGGACACTATAACAGAGGTGCATTGTTATGTCTTTGCTTGGCTCCAGGGTCTTGACCTCACAAGTGAGGGAATGAATAAAAGACAAACAGAGAGGAAAATGGAAAGGCTGGGAATTGAGTAGACCACTGTCTCTGCTGCAGATGCCTCAGTACCCCAGAAGCTCAGTTTGTCTATTATATAGAGTTCAATAGAAAGATAACTGTGGTGGTATTGTGTTCCCCAAAATATTGTGCACCCTAATAAACTTATTTGGGGTCAAAGAACAGAAGAGCCACTAGATACAGAGGCTAGAAAATGGTGGCACTCACACCTTTAATCCTAGCATTCCAGAGGCAGAAATCCCTGTGGATCTCTGTGAGTTCAAGGCCACATTAGAAACAGCCAGGCATGGTGACACATGCCTTTAATCTCAAGAAGTGAGCCTTTAATCCCAGGGAGTGATGGCAGAAAGCAGAAAGATATATAAGGTGTGAAGACCAGAAACTAGAAGCATTTGGCTGGTTAAGCTTTTAGGCTTTTGAGCAGCAGTTCAGCTGAGATCCATTTGGATGAGGAATCAGAAGCTTCCAGTCTCAGGAAACAGGATCAGCTGAGGAATTGGCAAGGTGAGGTAGCTGTGGCTTGTTCTGCTTCTCTGCCTTCCAGCATTCACGCCTTTAAGATTCATGCTACAGGTGAGATTATTGCTGAGAGGGCCAGGGAGCTAGACCAGAGCAAAGACAGGTTTCTAATAGCCCTGCCAGGATCCAGGCCTTAGTTAGAGTTTACTGGAGCTTGCTGGAGCTGTGCAAGCAGTTCTCAGGAAAACCACAACTCAGGGGCAACCAGTCAGAATAGGTGCCCCACAGTCTTCTGCTAGCTCAGCAGGCATGCCATTGCCTTCTGCTAGCTAGAGATAGTTTTCCCTACCCTGCTGCTGCTGACTGGTGACCCTCTAGACCAGCTGACAGTTGGCATCTTGGATTCTATCAATCGGCACCCTGGAAACTTGAGTTAAGTTTTAGATATCCATAGGTTTCCTTCTCCTTCTGTTCTTTGTTCTACTAGAGAGTATGGAAGGGGAAAATATGAGAGAAAGTATTTTTGACATAATTAAATGCAAATTTATTGAAGCAGAGATTCAAGATTATCAAAAAGTGGTTCAAATAAGCTTTTACATCTAGTTCTTAGTAGATATTATAAAATACACATTTTTTTGTGGTTGTCACTAAATACTGGGTAGAGAATAGATACGGAAAACACAACTTTTCTAACTAATGTTTTAAAATGACAAAATTAGAGCTTGAAATGTTGGTGTCTTAATTTGTTGATAAGGGCCTGTCATTTAAAATATCTATTCGATCATACAATCGTTAAGTACAGAAATTACAGTTTTGTTCAGCTATCCTCTGGAGTATATCACAAATTCACAATGCTATTCTGTCTGTTTTTGTTCAGTTCAACAAAAACCAAGAAAATGCAATTTTTTTCTTTTTATGATTCTTCACAAATTGTTGAATGTTGGGGTAGTGTAATAGTCTCTAGCCATTTTATTCACAGTTTCGAAGGCACAGCCTCTTTACTTATAGCTTTCCAGCATCACTAATATGAAGGAGGCTCCAAAGGTCCTCCAACAATACTGTTACTCTACATTTTTGGTTGTCCATCAGAACTAGTGGACAAGAACCTGTATTGAAGGTTCCGTATACCTTGAATACAATATATACAGAAATAAAGCTAGAAATGGACTTGATGCCTCCTTTCTTATGTCTAGCATTCCTACTGCCAAATGGTACTACTCAGGATGCTGGAGGAGAAAGGGCATCAATGGTTTTACCCAGCTGGGAACTACAATACAAACCTGCCACCAGTAATGTTCTTGTAGGTTCACAAACTGCTGTGAGTGTGGGCATTGTTTTAGGAAATATGAAGGGGACCAGTAGAGGAGACTGAACACATGTGACATAAGGACATAAGCGAGGCTTCTTGAGTGGGAACATGCAGTAGGTGTGATCATACAATAGGAGCTAAGACTTCCTTCATGGAGCTATCCTCTGGATTTTTTTCTCTGGTTATTTCCCCCTACATCTGAATCCATGGTCATATTAGAAAAGGATAATCTATGGAACTAATTGCATGCACTGAATGAAACTAAAGTTCTAGATACATGGTAAATTGTTTCTTACACATTTTCCTTATATAGGAAGACTTCACTAAAAGCTCATCTTCTCTAGTGATCACAGTATTTCTTCAGTCATGGTGAGTATGTAACAAACATTTTATCATCTAACACTCTGGCTCTTTTCTAAGTTTTATTAGACTTGCCAAATCATATGTTCAGATCCAACTTAATAAGTCTCAGATTAAAATCTCTCACTGAAAGTCATTAAGAATTTCAGGCCAATAATAGTAGGTTATTATGGCAACTGAGTAACATAGTTGCACACTCACCAAGCTGGTCCTGATTGTAAGAATCTTCCTTTTTTTCTTTCAGAATTTTTTTATTAAAAAAATTATTCATTTTACATATCAACCTCAGATCCTTCTCTCATTCCTCCTCCCATTTCCCCCCAGTCTCTCCTGCAACTCAGCTTCCGTCTCCTCCTCTGAAAGCAAGGGGGATCAAGATCATGATGGGGCTATCTACAGAGACAACTGAATCAAGCTAATGGGAACTCACAAACTTTAGACCAACAACTGTGGAGGCTGTACGGGACAGGACTAGGCCCTCCTAATAAGTAGGGCAGTTGTGGAGCTTGGTCTGTTTAAGGGGCCCCTGGTGGTGGGATCAGGATCTATCCCTGGTGCATGAGTTGGCTTTTTGGAGTCCACTACCTGGGCTGGGACACCTTGCACAGCTTTGATGCAATGGGGAGGGGTTTGGACCTGCCTCAATTGAGAATCTTCCTTCTATTCCAAAAGTTTCAAAATTTCTGTGTGTGTGAATGTCACTTGCCCTTGTTATATTACATTTTAAAAGTAAAAGGGCAACACTATTTCTTTCATGCAATACCAAACAATGTGAAAATAGCTGGATTTGTTTACACGTCCATTTTTACTTTAAGTTTTGGCATTTCCTTATTTCCTATAATGAAACCTTTCCTGTTTTTACATCAGTTGAACCTGCTAAGTTCCACAGAAGCATAAAATAGAATCACTTAAGTCTTAGAGTCAGAAGCCAGAAAAATATGAAACATTCATTACTGTGCCTTGAGAACAGAGACATTTGACAATGGAGGTTTACATTAAAGCATTTGTCTGTCAGCATAAATAGCTGATAAATCATAATTGAAAGAGAGAGAGAGAGGAGGCCAAGGAGAGAGCTCACTCAGTAAAATGTTTGCGTACTAAACATGGAGGCTCATGTTTGATCCCAAGCAACCACATTTAAAATGATAAATAAAAATAAATCCGGCTTTGTGACAAGGACCTATCAACCAATTATTGAGTGAGCAATAGGAGGGTCCCAGGGCCTTTTTCTGGCCAGCCAATCCATCTGAATTCTTGAGCTCTAGGTTCAGTGAGAGATCCTGTTTCACAAACAATTATTTTCTCCATACTTTCTCACAAACACATAAAATTAAAAAGTAAAAGTAACAAGGAGGTCCAAGTTTTCCTCTGTAATAAAGAAGACAGTGCCTTTAGCAGTAGATTAAGTCCTGAGAAAGGAATCCTTGCCAATGAGACTAGTTACTAGATAGCATGAAAGTTATGCAACTGCTTGTTCATGGGACTAGTTATCAGATAACATGGGAAGTTATACAACTGCTTGCTCAGAATTTCCTTTGAAGACAGAAAAGAGAAAAAGAGAAATCTTGTGGGGCAGTGGTGGCGCATGCCTTTAATCCCAGCACTTGGGAGGCAGAGCCACGCAGATCTCTGTGAGTTGTAGGCCAGCCTGGGCTACCAAGTGAGTTCTAGGAAAGGCACAAAGCTACACAGAGAAACCCTGTCTCAAAAAAAAAGAAAGAAAAAAAAAAGAAAAGAAAAAAGAAAAGAGAAATCTTCTTGGAGAAGAGAGAAAGTCTTCATTAGACTGTAAATCTACTGTTGACTTGATCTTAGAACTAACAGAGTCCAGAAGAGCAGAAAATAAAATTTCTGTATTTATACATTACCTAGTCTAAAGTGTTCTGTTACAGTAATTGTAAGGCACTAAGGCAGGCTTTTCCTTTGGAATTTAATTAAAGTCAGATTAGTTCTTTATCATAGAAAGTGCACAATTGTCAGTGGCTTGAAAGAAATTAAACTGTTATTTATGTAAATTTAAAAACGTGTGTTCTTAGAAATTTCAATGGTCAACAGGAATATAGGTCATGTGTTCTTGTCTATTTGTGGCTACACTAACCTTAAAGCCTGGCTAGCAAGTTCACAGGTGTGGAAGAAAAGGATAATCATTCAAACACTGGCATGAAGCACATGAATCTTCATTCCATTATCTACTTCTTAAGTGCATTGTCCTTTATAACTATAAAAAAGGTGAAAATGTGATCTAAATATTCCCCAAAATAAAGTAAAAGAAAAAAATGGGTTTGCTAGGCACATGACAACTGAGTCAAAATTCTCCTTGACATCATACTGATCTGTGGCTGCTCATTTTGCAGTGATGGATTGTAGACCTATTTCTTGAATCAACTTTATGAAATGATAATGTCAAAAATTAAATCTTACTTTTTTTTCTTGGACATAACATCTCAAATGAGTTCCTACCTTGACCGTAGACTCTGGATGAACATATAGGCTATGATAAACTTGCTTTTATATTAGATATGCTCTCAACTCTGTGATGCACTTTCAGGAAAAACATTGAAAAAATAGAAAAAAAGTCTGTGAATATCAACCCATTGTCTCAATAAGTGCTTTTATATCAAAACCATTGTTTTGTTTTCCTTCCACAAAGGGAAATTTTGTGTTGAACATCCGTTTACTGCAGTCCTCATGGATTTATTTGTTTCCATCAGCATACTCCAGCAGTCATGGAGCAGTAAGAGTCAAGTACATAATGCTGGAATACTACAGAAAGGACAGGAGGGAGTACCCAGAAACCCATCCAATAAAGATGAGACTTAACAGGACAGCAACAGCAATGTGATATATCCTGAT
The DNA here is from genome assembly GCA_902168405.1 of Peromyscus aztecus. NCBI lineage: Eukaryota > Metazoa > Chordata > Mammalia > Rodentia > Cricetidae > Peromyscus > Peromyscus aztecus. The sequence continues at coordinate 33,248 of CABHPQ010169681.1, forward strand.
TTTTGCATTGTCCTGATTTTGTACTAAACCAAAAATTTATATCCATTTACAGCTATCTCAAAGACAAGAAAGGAGGCTCTCAGTCATCCAACCTTGCATGTGAAGCTGAATTTCTCCCTTGTCTTAATGGAAGGGCAGTGTATGTTCTTTGATGTCACATTTGACCAAATAAAGAGAAAAAGAAGTTATTAACATTATCTTAAAATCTCACCAAAGATTGGATGTTATAGAGGCAGAAATAGATGACAAAAATTATTTTACATATTACATTATAAAGTTTTGAAGAAGAAATTTTCCTATGAAAAAATCAAAGTGGCAAAAATAAAGTAAATCTAAGCTTCAGATTTCATTTTTGGTAGTTCCACATGCTGAAAATATTATGTTGGGATAATGAAAGTCTGGAAAATATGTATGTATTATATGATTATGTACTTTAAGCAATCCATGGGTTCCCAAAAGGAAGATAGAATATTTATATAATGGTAATAATTTCAATATAGAATTCTTTCAGATAACACTAGAAGTTGCAGCAATTAAAACTTCTGGTTTATTGTCCTTTTTTCTTTATATTATAGGACCACTTGCACCTTAGCAGCCCTCTCAAGTAGATTTTTTTTTCAGTGCAGAATTCTACCAGATTTTCAAAGAAGAGCTAATACCAATACTCTTCAAACTGTTCCACACAATAGAAACAGAAGGAACATTACCAAATTTGTTTTATGAGGCTACAGTTACTTTGATACCCAAACCACACAAAGATGCAACAAAAAAAGAGAATTACAGACCAATCTCCCCCATGAACATTGATGCAAAAATACTCAATAAAATACTAGCTAACAGAATCCAGGAACACATCAAAAAAATTATCCACCATGACAAAGTAGGCTTCATCCCAGGGACGCAAGGATGGTTCAACATATGAAAATCTGTCAATGTAATACAGTGTATAAACAAACTGAAAGAAAAAAAACACATGATCATCTCATTAGATGCTGAAAAAGCCTTTGACAAAATCCAACACCCCTTCATGATAAAGGTCTTGGAGAGATCAGGAATACAAGGAACATACCTAAACATAATAAAGGCAATTTACAGCAAGCCGGCAGCCAACATCAAATTAAATGGAGAGAAACTCAAAGCGATTGCACTAAAATCAGGAACAAGACAAGGCTGTCCACTCTTCCCATACTTATTCAATATAGTACTTGAAGTTCTAGCCAGAGCAATAAGACAACATAAGGAGATCAAGGGGATACAAATTGGAAAGGAAGAAGTCAAACTTTCACTATTTGCAGACGATATGATAGTATACATAAGTGACCCCAAAAATTATACCAGGGAACTCCTACAGCTGATAAACTCCTTCAGTAAGGTGGCAGGATACAAGATTAACTCAAAAAAATCAGTAGCCCTCCTATATACAAATGATAAATGGGCTGAGAAAGAAATCAAAGAAACATCACCCTTTTCAATAGCCACAAATAATATAAAATACTTTGGGGTAACTCTAAGCAAGTGAAAGACCTGTATGATAAGAACTTTAAGTCTGTAAAGAAAGAAATTGATGAAGATATCAAGTAGATTTTTATAACCTCATATTATATTTTTTCTTCTTTCAGTTTTCTATTTTGGTTGTTGCTAAGCAAATTATATACACTTCCATGCCACGTTTGGAAGTATCACTTGAATCGGCCTTCTGGTGGCTGACTTAAGAATGTATTAGTACTTTTGATCTTCAGGATTAATTAGTTCAGTTAGCTGTGTGTTTAGCAATACAGATTAGACTCCTCTCCTCTCAAGCAGATATATATCTCAGCAGTCATAACTTCGTGACATCCTATTTACCTTTATCTACTATATCACCTTTGTCCCAAGTGTTTCATTTTTTGTTGGGTCTTCTAAGATACATTTATGTATCCATCCTCTTTAATTCTGTGTTATTAGATTTTGCAATGATCTCTGTACTTGACTACCACTCACATACTTTATTATGAGAGGAGAAATCACGCTGTTAAATGACAAAATACATTGGATGGGATGTAGAAAACATTATGGCATTATTAAAATTCAAATATGTCCTTAAAGATAATTGTAAATTTATGAGATATTCTAAAATACGTTTGTGATCATTTCTCTTAATCTTAAGCTGAATAACATCCATGGACTATTCACAAAAACACATGCTGTTATTCTGTATTAACACCTTAAGCTCAAAACATTATAATATCATTAGTTAGAGCCGGGCGTTGGTGGCGCACGCCTTTAATCCCAGCACTCGGGAGGCAGAGGCAGGCGGATCTCTGTGAGTTCGAGGCCAGCCTGGGCTACCAAGTGAGCTCCAGGAAAGGCGCAAAGCTACACAGAGAAACCCTGTCTCGAAAAACCATAAAAAAAAAAATATCATTAGTTAAATGTAATAGTTTACTTCCTCAATATACAGTGTACTTGTAGAAATTATAAAGAACAGAACAATTGACTTTTAAAATTGGTGTGTCTATAAACAGTCCATCAAAAGCAAATATGATGACTCAGAATTTTTAATAGCTCTATGTCAATCTTAATGAAATTGCTGAGGCTAAAAATGAAGTATAATGGCATTAATTTCTGTTTATTGGCTTAGCAAATATCATGAAGAGCATTTAAGTTTTGTGAGAGACACATTGTGTAGGAATGATGACTCCAGTGAGGATGGGAAAAATAGCATTAGCAAAATTAGACATGGACAAGTTATAGCTCTTGAATGAAAATGCTAATCAAGAAAGATAATATAAAAGATAGTCTCAATATTCTATTCATATTTTCACTATATTTTTAAAACAGAGACATGTTATATAAAATAATATATATTGCCAAGCTCTGGTACTTCAAAACACATGAAATAAAACATGAAGTTTATCTGTGTCTACATATATACTTATGAATAAACAAAATATGTATGCTATTACTATTAAGCATGTTATGATATATCAAACAACATAGATATACTAGATAATTAAGCACATGATAATCATGAAATTTCAGGAAAATTTGAGAGAAAAAACAAAATCTAATTTTGAGATCGAGATGCTGTTGAGCACATAATTATCAACCCATTTGTGAGTTTTTAGAAGTTTTATACATTTTCATTAATGTGTATAAGTTTCTTCCATGTGTGTATGTACATGTACTATGAGTGTGCCTAGTGCCCATGCAGTCAGAAGAGATTGTTGATGTACCTGGAACTGGAATTATAGGCAGTTGTGAACTGCTGGGTGAATCCTGAGAAATGAATCCAGGACTTCTGCTAGAACAGTGAGTGCTCTTAATCAATGGGACATCTTTCCAATTTCCAAACCCAATTTTATGCATTTTGATTGTTATGCCAGGTTTATTTGTATTTTAAAGAATTGAAATACAGAATTTTTAAATAACAACATTTTTAAAAGATACAACAATTACTGTTTATACATTAGAAATTGAGTCTCAACCATTAATAATGACTTGGGAATATGACTTTGATATAAGAGTAACAAAAATTCAAAGACTGTAATGGTTACAGTGAATTGCCAACTTGCCAAATCTAGAATTACCTGGGAGACTGCTATGTAAGTTACTTATCTGTTTTATAATAAAATACCATAGCAGAAGAAATTTATAGAAAAAGGAATTTACTTTGGTTTTTGGTTCCAGAGGGATTAAAAGCCATCACTGTACAGAAGCATAGCAGCAAGATGTAGTTGTAGTACTTAGATAGCTGAGAGTTCACAACCTTAACCGGGAATACAAAGCAGAGACAAGCAGAGAGAGTGGACAGTAATTGGTGTGAGGCTTTAATGTCCAGACTGCCCAAAGATTTATCTGTTCAAGCAAGGCACCAACATCTAAGCCTCATTCGATAGCTCCACAAACTGGATGCTATGTGTTCAAATACTAGAGTCTATAGGGTACATTTTTTTTATTTGTCACCACATTCTGCTCCCTAGTCTCCATAAGCCACACTGCTATATCATAATGCAAATGAACTCCACGTCTCCATGCCCTTTCACAGTTTCAACAGTATTTCAAAGTCCAAACTTCAAAGTTTCATTTGAGAATCAAGGCAATCTCTTAATAAAATTAAAAACAACAACAACAACAACACAGTTTATATACTTCCAAAACATAATGGAGCAGAATATGCATTACATTCCAGAAGAGGAATAATAAAGAAACATTGGACCAAAGTAAGACCAGAACCTAAAATGGCAAACATCAACTCTTGTAGCTCCAGGCTGAATGCCAAATGGTTTACATGGCTCTGTCCCTCTAACTTTGATGCCCTGATATACATCTCTTTCTTGAGTTGATTCCACTCCACCTTTGCATCGCTACTTTGCAGATGTACAGAGGCTCTGGCATCTCCAAAATTCTTGTTTCTCTACTATTATCCATGTTTCACCTTCATGGGTTTAAGAAATGGTTCCTCTAAAGCCAGGACCACATGACAAACCATGGTAGTTTTGGCTGCCAGCCTAGGGCAGATCTCCTGTCCCTTGGACCATATTAGCAGCAGCTTTACTTTATTGGTGTTTTAAAGGAGAAGAAAACCCCTTAGCCTCTCTTCCAAAATTTGGAAGCTTAGCTGAGTGAATTCTTGCCCTAAAAGCACCATTCCCCTTTTTCCCCCTCCCCAGTGTGGAGCAGGCCTCTGCATATTGGCACAAATTTCCTTAACAATTCCAGGCTCATTCAACACCTGTCTTGGCTGCAACTCTAAGTTCCACACTTTTCCTGTAAATGTCCCTTTCCTCTTCAAATTGAACATTTGCATTTTTTCTATCTCTGTTGCTCCTTTTCATTGTAGACACCTGCATAAGTGTAATCAGTAATAACAATGCCATACATGAAGCAATATGCTGACTTGAAATTCCCTCTGCCAAGGAAATTAGTCCATTGGATTTCTGTTTAGCCTCAGGCATGTTCTTAGGACTAGGGCAAAAGACAGTCATATTCTTTGCCAAAATTTCTCAGGAGTGTGCTCTATTTCAGTGGCTAAGATTGTTTCCATCTGAAATCTCATGAGCTTGTCCCCTACAATCTATTCTAGGTTTCTAGAACAGTCCTTGAAGCTCAATTTGCAGTATTTACCTAATTTTCTATTTTAACATTGTGAATTCTTCCACATCCTCCCAAAACAAAAAAAAAAAAGTAGTATGATCAGTTTATTCATATTCTCTGGTATTCATATTCCCAAGGAATTATTAATGGTTGAGACTCAATTTCTAATGTATAAAGAGTAATTGTATCTTTTAAAAATGCTGTTATTTTAAAATGCTGCTTTATTAGTCACTTTTCTGTTGTAGTGAAATGACTCTGTGACCAAGGTAATTTATAAAAGAAAACATTTCTTCAGGTTATTTTTCCAGAGGAATAAGAGTCAGTCATACTAGGAAAGTATGGAAGCAAGTGGTATGAACTGATACTGTAGAAACTGGGAATCATACATTGATGTCATAAAGATTCAACTAAACTTGCTCAGGAAATAATATTACACAAAGTGGAATTTAGTTAACGGATCTCTCAGGTGTGAATGGTATACTATACAGAGTTGTTGGAATGTAGGAAGAAAAACAAGTGTAACTTAACACAAGCGCCTATATCTGACAGTGAAAGGCAAAGGCATTGGGTCGGGTTTGCCATTCATTTTTGGTTATTAGGTCCAAATCACACCCTTGCCTCAAATGGCAGTGCGGATAACAATACTCTAAACATAAGGACTTTGGCAGGATGAACAGAAAGATTGTTATTGGGTAAACAGGGGCCTAAAGGTGAGTTTCTCTGGACCAGAAACCCCCCTTAAACCAGCAGAAATGTCCCTTTGTCTACCCTCAGTGTTTGTTCAACTTCCTCTACCAATGACATCTAGTTGACAGGCAATCCAAACAGCTTATATCATCTCAAATACCCCCACCCTGATGACTGCATATAGACTATGCTTGCTTTACAACAATTTTTCCCTTATTTTTAACTCCTCATCCCAAGAGATATCTTTGGCAATTTGCTCCCAATAAACCTTTATTTCTACCTGGGGTAATTGTGGTGGGGATTCCCTATAAACATCATGGCAGATCGGAAAATGAACCATGAAGAGATGAGAATGAAAACTTGATTCAGCCAGACTGAATCAGCCAGGCTGAATTAAACTTCTAGATAGTCTGATGCCAGGCAGTTTATTGTAATCATATTTAAACACAGTGCAACTTGGGGGAAAAATATCTTTCCAGGTAATAATCATTCTCATACCATTTGCAGGCACCAATCATTCCAATTCCAGGTGTGCAGTATAAGTTAATGTATGACTACATAGAAACTCCTTTGCAAAGTACATGTGACCTTAAGGGCCTAAGACCTAGCAAGGTCTCTATTCAAGACAGCATATAGTTCAGCAGTCTATATCTTCTAAGGATGGGTTATATTAACTAGGAGCTAAAGATACAGATCTAGGGAGGGAGATTCTGGGAAAATCATTCTGGGTGATTTGAGTGGAGTCTAGATCTACAGATAGCAAAAGGTCATCAGTTTGTTAACAATATCTGCTCTCAGCATTCTGGATAGAATGCAAGGATTTTATCTCCTTCATTGAAGATATGCTCCTACATGTTTAACACTCCTGGTTTCCTTAGTGATCTGTGGGTACAAAGACTTTTGTGTTGCTAACATCTTCCCATGGTGGTGTAGTTTGATGATTTTACTGTACCCTCACTTACACTGGTGCATTATTAAATCCTGGTTCTCACATCAGGAAGAGCACAAATATATATATTTATATATATATATATATATATATATATATATATATAAAGATTCCTGTTATTGTTAATCATAGATTGGTGCTAGTTTTAAGTTTCAAACTTTGGACAAATGACTAAGGTGTCTATTTAACATATGAAAATGGACCTGGCTTCCAGTTCTCCCAACATCCCTCAGTCCCTATCTGTTACAGGGTATGGCTGGCATACTCACCTTTGGCTTTCCGCTGCTGCACTTGGTTGCCATCTCCCCTGACCCCTCCCATGTGGCCCAGCTCAGTCTGGTCATTTCCACTCTGGACTCTCCCAGATGTCCCTGCCCCTGCCTGTATCTACATTCTCCCTTTTATCTACAATGAACTTTATCTTCCATCACACCAAGGAGCATTAATGTCTGCTCCTTTCCTATTTATTTTTTTTCATTCAGTAGAAAAGTTTACAAACTTTAAAACCAAATGTTTAGTTTCAATTTTTAAGATATAAGTTCACTGTTGAGTCAAAATCACAGTAGCAGAGGCATTTGGGAAAAAATTTTTTATGAGCTGCAGGATGACATCATTAATGAAAAACGATCAACTCTACATGTAAACATTTTGACGGAAGATGCATCACTGGGTTTCTTCAAATTTGCTGTTCACAAGAAAACCCTCTTCTGACAGGCTGGTACTCATATGCACATCAAATACTGAACCTACATAGTCCCAGTAACAACTAATGAGGACGGCTAGTGGGTAATGTAAAAGGAGGAGTTATCGCTCCTTTTGAAGTTATAAAATATATATTTAGGTAGTGGGGATGAAAGAGTTCAAAGTGCATCTCTTATGGATGCCTATAAGATAAAGAAGAACCCAAAACAGAACAGCAGTATGCGAACAGGGTATGAAACATAGATGGCAATAAGATCTATAGTTAGCAGTTAATGATCATGGCAATGTCATTACCAAAATTACTCAGGGCAGAAAAAAACTAAAATTGAAGCAGGAACTAAAATGTATTGTGGCAAGTTAAATTTTGTCTATTGAAGGCATTACAGTGGTGTATAATATCTGCAAGCTATAAAAGTCTTCTTTTAAAACAGGAATACAGTAAATAATTGACAAGTGTTACAAACAGAAAGTCCTTAGCTGCAGTGAGGCTGTTAAAATCTGATTGAAATTTATTTAGTCATTACTCAAGTGTTGCAATCTGAAACATTTATTGTATATCATTGTGTTATGTGTTCTTATAGAAACTGAATAAAAAGGCTTTGAAATCACAGAAGCTGTGGCTTCCTCCACAAAATACACACAAGCCTGGGCTGGTAATTTTCCATTATGGATGGAAATGGGGTTCATGAAGCACCATTGCCTCCTGAGGAGCCATTTGGAGTTAAGGACTACCAGGGAAAAGGAAGCCAGTTTCTTCAGTGGTATAGACACTGGTTATTTTCCCACGCTCTAGTAAATAACTCTCAACCTCTACTCATGTAAAGAACCCAGTTATGCTCAGTGGGTTACACATGAATTCATATCCCCTCCTAAACCACATGCAAGTAGAAGAGGAACTCGCTGGGAAGGTATTCTGTGGGTGTCAGAGAGATAGTAGAGATTAATGAGTTATGTACATGATCAAAATACATTATATTCATTATGGAATTGTGAAAGAAAAAACAAAAATTTTGTTAAATGTTTTGACTGTAAAAGGAACTCATGCTTTAAGTTTAAAAGATCTAAGAACCCAAAGGTGTGTGTGTGAGTGTGTGTGTGTGTGTGTGTGTGTGTGTGTGTGTGATACTATACATGCTCTTTATATATGTTTGTGTGAGAAGATTGCTGGAAAGACTTTTCTTAAATTTCTGACAACAAGCATTTCCATAAAATTCAATGAGTCTCTGATTTATTATTTTCTTTACTAGAGACATAATGCTATTGATTTTATGTTTTAGATATACATAACAGTTGTCCATTAAAATATGAACTTGTGAAACAAAACAACACTGAAATCAGAAGTGTGACAGAAATTCCCTGATAGCTGAAACCAGTATTAAATCAGAAAATAATGCTAAATTGATTAAATGCTTTATCAGTTTCTATCAGTATGGCTTTGAGAAAAACACACATTTTTCATCTGTAAGCCACTGGCTTTTATTAAACTTTAGAGAAAATATTAGTAAAATATATTAAGGTAAACTATTTAGATGGAGGTGCAGCATTGTATACACAGTTAACATGTTACCTTTCACTATTGTTATAAATACTATTGATCTTCATGTGATGTTTGTAGCTTATCAGCAGCTTTCCTTATCCACTTACGTTCCTGTGGTATAGACACGCAGTACTTTTAGTTTCTATTGATAGATAAAAGTGTTGAAGGAAAAACTTGTTATAATTTATGTGCTTTGTAAAAATGGTTCAAGAAAAGGAATAGGAAATTAGATTGTCCAGTTTAATATTTTGATTATAGTATTTTATTTATTATTAGATGTTTATGTTCTTATTTAAGGGTCTCATTTCTATTTTCTTCAATCATTTTTGATTTTATAATGAAGTTGTTTTGTTCTTATATCAGAAAACAGCAATTTTATATTTCTTTAAATAATAAACACTCGCCATAATTTCAGAAAAAAGAGGAAAAGAAGCAACTGAACCAACGTTTTAACTTTCCATGACCAAGCACCAGCTGGGAAGTGAGTCTCAGTGAGGAACTATAGCTGGCTGTCTGGTAGGGTGTGTCTATGGAAGATTATTTTGTTTACTAGTTGATGTGGGAAGACAAAGACCACTGTGAGCAGCATCATTCACTAGAGATGGGATTCTGGATTGTAGGAATGTGTTTGTTTCTCTCTCCTTTGGATTGTTAATGTGATATGACCTGATTCAAATTTCTGCTTTTCTGTCCGTCAGTGATAGACTGTCACTCAGAATTGTAAAGAGAATACATATTTTCTCCTTTAAGTAGCTTTCAGTAGCAGTATTTTCTCACAGTCAAATAAATAAAATTAGAACAAAGAGGAAGAGCAAAACTAATTCTTAAAGTAGAAATTAATATATAAAGCCAAAAGCATCCTACAGTTAAGAGAAAAAGATACTATAGCATTTTAAGCAATCAATAATAGTGCTTTAATAAAACAATAAACCAAATCCCAAACTTCAAATATATATGATTTTTGAAGAGTGAATGAGCCAAATCTAGTTTCATGTTTTTCTTGTACTAGCATGCATGAAATGTAGGCTTAAGTGATAGATTTAATGTTTAAATCATTTGTAACAGGTATATTTTCACATGAATGCTCTTATATCCCATAAAAAAGGAAACCACTTTAATAAGAAATGAAATGGAAGAATCTATAGCAAGAATTTTAACAATTCAAATATTGTTTAACAATAAACTTTGTGCAAACCATTGAAGGTTGTACTTCATAGACTCCTCTTGAAAAGCTACATATGACACAAATATTTGTCCACTTGGAGGCAAATAAGTCAGTAATAAATATCCTAGTCATGAGGGGGACTCTAGAGATGGAATCTATTGAGGGTGTGAGATGAAGGACCTTTCTCTTCCATACTGAAACAATAACATAGAAAGATAACAAACTACAAAATTGAGTCACAAGGATTTAAAATAACATATATTTGGGAAAGTGAATATTTGTGTTTTTATTTTAAAGTGATACCAGGTAGCATTTATTCTGGGAAAAAGAAAACCAAAACAGAAGAAGCCCTGATAAGTCTAAAGTGAAGCTTTTGAAAATCTCAAAGACTATGAACAAGACTTTTAATAGACTCAGTTATTCAATTTTGTAATGACTTTAATTCAGTCAAGGTTCCTGTAGACCAGTATCATCACTGAGAATGGAAAGAAGCAGTGGTTAACATAAAATGGCTGAAATGGGGCATCAGAAACTTTCTGTTAAGGAGGGAGATCATCCAGCTCCACATTTCCTACAAAATATGTACTTAAATTTGATAGGGACAGATACACCAAGTTTTGTATAGGAATATCAGAACTGCAATTGTTTTATTTGCTAATTCTATTGTTTAGTTTTTGTTTGTCCTTACAGCCTTTTAGATATTCATAGCTGGAGGTCACATGAGTATATCATCTTGAATATAAACTAAATAAACAAGTACTAGCTAGAGCTTTCCTGAAACACCCTCAATGTTTTAGTTTACAAATACACTCCACTTGTCAGTGACAATATGGAAAAATAATTATGATATGTAAAATTTTTGTATGCTTAAATAATTACCATGCATTGTCAGATGCAATAATTACATTTCTTTGTATTTCTCAACCAAATTTTAATCTGATCAATTCTGAAATTAATTAATTTTGATTTGTTCCTTAAATGCTTAATTACATTTATTAATAGATTATCCTTCCAGAGTCTATAAAATGAAGATTATTATTATAAAATTAGCACTTGAGGAACAGACAGCCAGGGATTCAAGCGTAGGAAAGTAGATGTCATGATGTTCTAGAACCACTAGAAACTCGGTAGTGATCTGTTTTATTGGTTGTCTAAGTCTTAAAGACTTGTACATTCATGGAATAAAAGGAAGGTTTGCCCAGAAATTCTTGGCAGTTCATTGTTTCTGCATGTACACTTTTATATTTTGGTCTCTATTATTAACAGTGAAAATAAAAATGCAGAAATATGTTTCATTCTTCTCACTTAATAGAATTTACTCAGCAAACATGAGTCAATTTGGTGACCTGTTATCCTCAGCATCTTTCTGTTCCTGGTTACCACAACCCAATGAATTGGCATTAATTATAAGAGTAGGAGTAATTTAAAATGTCAGTTTGGAATCTTACAGCTTAAAACAACTCATCCTTCAATAATCAAGTGAAAAAAAATAACTAACTTAATTTAAACAGTGATGCTGTTTTTTCGGTCTTGTGCAGTCATTATAATTAGTTATTTATAATTAGTATTTTATTGATGTCTGTGCACTCTGTTGCAGAGCATCATGCAGAAACTCTGATGATTGGTGGTAATTTGATAAACATTCAGAACCATTGCATTAATTATGTGCCTTCCAATTACATCCGAAGTTAATGAATGTATATGAATATAGTGGAGATGAATTCAAAGAACAGCCAACCCTTAATTATAAGACAGGTTTTTCCCAATATTCTAATTATAACTTCCCTAGTTATCAGATTTTAGACAAAAGGAGGCTTATCTAAGATATTAAATGTGAAAATTATCTGTACAACAGTTTTTTAAGCAGTAGTGATTAATTCAAAACAGTAGTCAATGTAATTTCTTTATAATACAATGGATAAAAAATAAAAACTGTAGACTACTTTGTAGACAAAAAGAAAAGCAGAGAAAATCTTTAAATCTAGTCACAATAAAACCCTGACAAAATTTATATATATATA
>CABHPQ010169681.1:45484-67897 GCA_902168405.1 Peromyscus aztecus
ACACACACACACACACACACACACACACACACACACACACACACCCTTTATATGGCTTGGAATGTAACTCAGTGTTAGAGTGCTTGCCTTGTATACATAAAGTCCAGCAGCCTGTGGTTGACTCCTAGTGCTAAAATAGCACCAAAACCTTCCATAAACACTTCACACATTTAACTTCACAACTTGTGTATTGCTAATAAAGAAATTAAATACCTCGCTCTATTGACCTGAAAATACCTTTCATAATTGAATAATTATATTATTTTAAATATTTTCCTCTTAGCTATTGAGGCCTTATGTTTAAGAAACAATTCTGACCAAATTGACAAATTTCAAATGCAGTACAATTGATGGTTAATCAGAAAATGATTATCACAAGCCTCTGGTTATAAGATCAATAAATTGAAGTCAGTATTTTTCTTTAACCATGAACCTACAGGTTTTGAATATTTTCCTTTTCTTTCCAAAAGGAAAATTTTGCTAGAATTCTGTTTTGCAATATGGTCAATCCTTTAAATACAAAGAAAGCACAAAAAAATGAGAAGCATTACTCCACAGTTGCCATGGCAGATGGGGTTTACTAGGAACCTTCCTATTGTTTTTGCTTTTACCTCAAATTCCTAATCTGTGAATATACAACATAATGAAGATTTTGTATATGTAATGTCCAGGAATTTTGCTTTAGTCCCTTTGTTGAAAACAGTAATACTATCAAACATGGTGATAATACATTTTAAAATCTTGGTAATTACCCACTATTACTTGTCCAATAGACATTCACCTAAAACCAAAGCATATAATTAAAATTAATGGGAAATGGAGAAAATAATTTTGGGGATACTAATCAGAAACATGAGAAATTTGCATAATTAGTTATGGTTAGAATCTTGTCATTAAAATTTCACAAGTCTCTAAGCCCAATTTCTATAATTACTCACAGATTTAAGTGACAAAACTGAGCAGTGTTTATTTACATTAGAAGCATCTGTAAGCCCAAAGGACTTTTCTTCCTCTAAAGAACTCTATAAACATGTATAACAGTTTTATATATAATCTTCAAATCAACATCTAATTTGAGTGAGTATCTTTCGAATTAATTAAACATAAATTTTGAGCTCCAAAATATTAAGTGGAAATAACTAAGACAAAAGGCCATTAGTCTTTCAAAAATGATACAAAAACCAATTATTATAAGTGGGAAGTACCATTGACTAAACTTCCCTGGGGTGTATTTTACAATAAAAAAAATACATGATGCAACCAAAGATGTGAAAGTGTTTATTAAATGTTAGAGAGCATCTGTAATCAATTAAAAGAAGTTAGAACACAAGAAAATGTGTATCATCATATCTCTTCAAAGCTGAAGACTATGAAATTATTTTTCCATGCTCTCCCTTTCTTTGGTATGAAAAACATGAAGATAATTAATTTCAAATGGTTGAATAACAGTATTACTGTGTTTATTTTTATGCACTTAAAATATTTTTTCATAAACTACCAGAATTTGTTGTCAGATTTCTTGATCTTAGCTGGTGATCCTGTGGGGAAAGAGGAACTCTGATTTTCTGCTAGTGAGAGTGCAAACTCGTACAGATATTATGGAAATCAGTACAGAAGCTTTGCAAAACAATTAAAAATAGAACTCTCAGATAACCCAGCTATCACCCCTGTGAGCATATGCTCAAAGGACTCTATATTCTACTCACTGTGCATTCATAGTTATCACCTCTCTAGTCCCAATAGCCTGGAATTAGAAGCAACATGTATGTCCTGAAACAAATGAATGGTTAATGAAAACACGATAGATATACACAAGCGAATGGATTCGCATGACACAGGAGTGGAAAGGAAACTGCAGGAGTAGGAGTCCATTACAAAGGGGAGGAGTGTGCGAAGGAGAGATTAATAAGTAGGAGAAATACATTAAAACACACCTTTTCACCGCTTATCAAGGAAACTTCTTGCAAAAGACACAGACCACTACAGAAAACGACAACCAATCAAATATATGATTGTAGAAGCGAGTCCCAGACAATACACCTATGAAACACTTCCACACGTAGCGCTGAGGGAACAGTACGGAAGACAGGGGGCAGGAAGATCCTAAGAGCCAGAGGACTGGGAAGTTTGCTGTGAGATTTTGTTTCCTAGGAATTATCAGAAAATCCCACCAACGTGACAGCCTAAATGTGAGCTGAACAAGGAGGATGTCAGAGGGCATGTCTAAGTGGACCCATAAAAGGTCATGAAGCTTCAATCACATGCAAAGAATATTGGCAACTGAGGAAAACTGGGGGCAGGAGAGGAATAGGATCCTCCCCAGGGAAACAAACGCACACCAATTGATTGCCCAACGCCAAATCATAACCCTGCAAACATACATACAGTTAACATTATACTGACTGAGCAGGTTATATTTAGGAATGTAACATATATATATATGAATATATATGGATATATATATGAATATATATACGTATATACATACACATGCATGCAATAACAATTAGTGATTAAAGAGGCTATAAATTTGAAGGAGAGCATTGAGGGATATAGGGGAAAGTTTGTAAAGAAGAAAGACATGGGGAAAACATGATTATATTAATTTCAAAATTATATAAAAATAACTTGCCATAGTAATATTGAATACAAGTTGTTTAAGTAGTCACATTTTATAAGATTTTATTCATGAAATAGGTTTTAATCAATTTAGAGTTATACGTCCCTTTATTTTGTAAATTATGTGGAAAATAACCTTCACGACTTTTATTTCAGCATATTTTTCATTTGGTGGTATATGTGTCCAAACAGGTTTTTTACGGAATTATGAAAGTACAATGAATGTATGCACATACATATGTCTCACTAAATTTGTATAAACTGAAAATACTTCCCTCAGCTACACAGAAAGTTATTGGACAAGATAAAAATAAGTAAAAAGGACAGACATAGGAACTGACCTAAACTTTAATCTAATTTTAATATTAGTTAAAAAAAATCAGACAAACTTCTAATGTGTTCCTGTTTCCTCCCACACTAAGCTCTTAACCAGCTCATTCCAATCCAGCCAGATACAATAGAGCTAAAACAGGCAATATTATATTTGCTTATTTTAAATTCATGAAGTGATATTAAGAGTGGTTGAACGGTAGTTGTTTCTGATGGAGGTTTAGCTAACATCTCAGTGCCTTAAAGCAGTCTTCCAGGCATTGGAAGGTTATAAGCCGGTCTTGCACAGAGGGCACTCTTCCTTTTATTTCAATGCAGATGTAGATTACATCTCAGTGGTGCTAATTTCTGATAATTACCAACTCTCATCCAGCAAACGCCTTGATTTTGACATGAAGTTTGCCAGTTCTCATTTCTCCTCCACTAGAAATTTTGAATTTCTTTGTGACCCAATTTTCTTTTGTTTATTTTACTGAAGGCCTGGATCACTAATTATTCATAACCATTCTGTAAGTTCAGTATTGCATTCCTTGGAATTACCTCTTCCAAAGACACCAGTCCATTACTTTTTTTAAATTTAGAGTCAGACAATCTCTTAGGAAAAGAGCAAAATTTTTACCAGTATATCACAGGCACAGACTATAGCCCACATATTCACACTGCTCCCCTCTAAAGCCTCTGGAGCCAGGCTTACCCAGTCTGCACTGCTCTCAACACTGCTTCCAGGCTCCTAAAATGGTCCTCTCATCTTTGCTTAAAGCATTCAACTGCTTTTCTAGTTCAAAGCCCCAAAGTCTTCAACATTTCTCCAAAATATAGGAAAGTCAGTCTTCAGAGCAAGACACCAGTGTCTGGTACCAACTTCTGTATTAGCTACTTTTCTGTTTCTGTGGCTAAAACATCATGATCAAGGCAACTTACAGAAGACATCATTTATTTGGGCTCATGCCTCAAGTAAGGTAGAAGTCTTGTTGTGAGCAGGGAGGATCACAACAGATGGCTGGGAGCAGGCAGGTGGTTGGGGAAAGAGATGGGGGCAGGAAGAAGAAGCAAGCAGGAAGCAGAGAAATTAGAATGGCTTGTCTTTGAACTTTCAAAGACTACCTTCAATGACATGTGCCTTTTGACAAGACCACACCTAAAACTCTCTAAACAGTGGCAGAAAATGGAAACTAAATATTCAAACACAAGATCCAATGGGAGACAATCTCACTTAAGCCACCACAGGTTTCCTGATTTACATCACATTCTTTAGGCATTCATATAGTCAACCTAGATACTTTAAATTTGTTTGTTCCACTTTAGTTACTATTTTTGCTATGTTCTACTGCTCTTCAGTTGGAGCAGCAAATGGAAATTCCTTAATGTATCAAATGTTATTATGGCACTCAAATCATTGACACTCTCTGCATCTCTTAGCAGTTTTAAAAGTTTTTTCTTATTTGTTTAAAACAAACAAGCAACCCCCCCCCCCCCCCCCATGTCTTCCATAGCTATTAGGAATCTCTTTCTAGGGGATTCTGATCAAATGAATCCACAGAGAAGTCCTCTCAGCATGCTTATTGAAAAGGGTACTGTGTGTCTGATTATTAGAGATTGTCTGGCTCTAGCATTTGAAGGTTTATATTCACTTCCAAACTGAAAAATAACCATTTTGAAGGGATAAGCTTATATAGCAAGAAAATAGGAGAATCCATTCTCTTCAGATTTAGGCTTGTATAAGAGATTGAAAAGCTGATAACAGAGTGAAAATATATATAAATGAAAGTATTTATTGTAATGTTCATAAAAGATGGTGTTTTTATAATTTTTTTTTTTTTTGGTTTTTTGAGACAGGGTTTCTCTATGTAGCTTTGCGCCTTTCCTGGAACTCACTTGGTAGCCCAGGCTGGCCTCGAACTCACAGAGATCTGCCTGCCTCTGCCTCCCTAGTGCTGGGATTAAAGGCGTGCGCCACCACCACCTGGCTTTATAATTTTATTAATATTTAAAATAATTCTTTAAAACCGCTGTATTTGTAGTAATCCAAAAAAGACAAACACACTCTTATACATTAAGTGTTATTATCCTAGTTTTCATTTGTGATATTAATATACATATATAAGAATTGTACTGCATTATTTTTCCTTAGCATTCCATCAGAGTGAAAAATTTAAGTGCCTCATTTTCTAACGCTAGGGGCAATTTTGCTTTTTCTATGCTTGCTGTAATATTCTCTATGGGAAAAACCTGTATTACAAGCAATATTTTACCACTAAAATATTATCACTTTAAGCATTTCATAAATATCTAGAAATTTAAGTGTTTTTTTTTTTTAACCTTAAAAGTATATCCTCGAGAATTATCATTTGGGCAAAAGCCTGAAAAAAAAAGAAGAAATGCCCGTGTAGAGGAGCCAAATTTCCCCAAGTTGCTGAATGGTAGCCTGACATAATGGGTACAGGGAACCACCACGGAGGAGAAGCCCCCTGGAGGGAGGTTTATTATCTAGCCCAGTGATGAAAGTGCTTGTGACATTCTGATGCCAGTGGAAGATGCTGCCCACACAGAGTGGGAGCTTTGAAGTCTTACTATTTCAGTCCTCAAGTTCCCATGTGTCAGTTCTGAAAACAAAATGTAGAGGGGGAAAAAAAAAAAAAAAAGACAGCTGCGCCAGAGTCTCCGGGAATAGCCTGAGTGAGTAGCAAATGAGCAGGCATACTGTTGGACATATTGATTCAGTTTGTAATTTTCCCACTGCTTGTTAAAAAACAGAATGCACTTAGATCTTTCTCGTCTGCGGAGCATAATATGACATTGATCTTTTCATAAAAAAGTATTTGTTAGGAGACTATCTGTTCACTTGCGCTTTTACATGAGCAATTGTTGCTTTCAAGTAAGGGGTTTAATGACGATATATGCTTAACTATATTAAATAGAACTGGGAGGAAAAGAAAAAAGTGAATAGCAATTTGCTGTTGACAAATCTGAAGGATCATTTAATGAAAATGCAAACCTGACAGAGATCAATTGCTAACTGTTCCTCGTAAATCTAGCTGTGTTTGATAAAGGCGACAGGCTGTTACTACTTCACTGACTCTAAGTTTCCTGTCAGTAGGAAACTCCCTCAGGAGAGTCCTTAATTCCTTTTCATTGTTTAACGCTGGTAAACGAAAAGATGGATGAAAGACATGGAATAAAAGTAAACAGAACAATCACATAGAAAATAAATAAATAGTGTATAAGAAATAACCTTTTCTTCCACAGAGGAGAACTAGAAATGTGAACTGGAGCTTCAGAGGGAAAAGATCATTGGCACAGTATTCTGGACCTGTGAGATAAGACTTCTGCTCATTATTGAAGGGGTCATTAGGAAATGCAAGCACAAGGTGCAGACAGAGCCCAGAGAAGGATGGAGATGAACTACTGAAGAAGAAGTTACGGGGATGGGTGAAAAGTAGGGTCTGTCTGCAGGAGATGGAAAAATATCAGAAATGTTTGGAAGCCTTTCCCATACACTCTTCGAGCACATCAATCCCAAATGATTCTTTATAATTATGTGGGCTCTCTCTTGTTTTTTGGAGAGAAAAACTTTGCATGAGTCATCCTTATTTTGGCAGAAAACTCACTGTACAGTTCAGAGAACATTAGAGCATTGGATGGAATAAAACCTGTGTTTCTATTTGTGGTTCTACAGTTCTTCCCCCAAAGTAACTTTCACCGGGAGCAGAAACACTTCTACTTTGCTATTTTCCACACACTGAACATCATCTGATGCAAGTCTTACCATTCTGGGACCTGTATACAATGGACGACATGTCATGATTCTTTGCTTTGCCAGTAAACTTCTCAATTTATTAATAGATCTCAAATGAGGTTTAATTCCATATATTAAATATTTTAAAAATAAATTCTTGGCTGTCCTTTTATAAAATTACCTACAAAATTGTGTATGCATTAGTAAGAAGGTTTAAAATTCACATTAAAGATTTAGAATTTAGAGTTTCAGATGAAGCATCAGGAGTATATGATGGCTGTGTGGTGTGTAAAGTCATATAATTTGAGACTCACCCAAGATGCAAGTTTAAGTGCTATTGACTGATTCTGATAGCGAAAAGTTTTAGATATTTTTAAAAAATTGTTATATTCTATATGTTATATTTTTGTTTGTATGGGAGAACAATGAAAGAGATATCTTGATAGAGGGAGCCCTTATGGAGTTAGGGAGACACTTGGTGCTAGTGAAATTCCCAGGAATCCATAGAATGACCCCAGCTAAGACTCATAGCAATAGTGGAGAGGATGTCTGACCCTAATTGTCATCATAGAAACTTCATGCAGTGACTGATGGAAGCAAATTCAGAGATCCACAGCTAGACACTAGGGGGAGCACCTGGAATACAGTGGAAGAAAGGGAGGGGGGATTGTATGAGCAGGGCGGGGGTGGGGGTGGGAGGGTTGGGGGTGGTCAAGGTCATGATGGGAAAACCCAAAGGGACAGCTGACCCAAGCTAGTGAGAGCTCATGGACTCTGGACTGACAGCTGGAAAACGTGAATGTGGGTGACAGTTGTGTGGTCTGTTTTTGGGGCCCCTGGCAGTGGGACCAGGATTTATCCCTGGTGCATGAACTGGCATTTGAAGCCAATTCCCTGTGGTGAGATACTTTGCTTAGCCTTGATGCAGAGGGGAGGGGCTTGGGGCTGCCTCAACTTGGTGATGTGCCAGACTTCCTTGACTTCCCATGGGAGGCCTTGCCCTCTCTGAGGAGTAGATGGGGGTGGAGGGAGGAGGGGACACTGGGAGGAAAAGAGGGAGGGGTAATTGTGGATGGTATGTTAAATAAAAAAAAAACAGAAATATTGTTAACAGTTTATGTTATATATATTTGTTTGTTATATATGTTATGTTATATCACAATAATGAACTGCTAATTTTTATCACTGTGAGAAAATATCTGATACAAAGATCTTAAAGGAGGGGAAATTTATTTTAACACACAGCTTTCAGAAGTCTCTGTTCATGGTTGTCTGGGCCAGATGTTTTGGTGCTAAGATGCAAAAGAACACAGGGCTGCAGAACATGTGACTGAGGGAGCTGCTCATCTCATAGCAGTCAGAAAGCAGAGAGTGTGGCGGGGGGGCTGTCAGATATAACAATAGACAGAATATTGATGGAACTGCGCCCTTAAGATCACTTCCTGCAAGTAGGTCCCACTTCATTAGCTTCCATCATCTTCCACTATCCCATCAAATTCGCATATTGATGACATCAGATTCCTTATTATCTAATAATTTCCCAAAGCTCCAAATCTGAGCACTGCTAAAATGGAAAACAAAACTTCAGCACTTGAGACTTAGGAGATATTCCAGATCCAAACAATATGCCATGTGTTTTTAAATCTGTGTAAAAAACAAAACAAAACAAAACAAAACAAACCTGAAACTTTTTCAATCTGAAATTTGTCTTTTAACAATATAAAATATATGATCTTTTGTGTATTTTAAATGAAGTGATATCCTCTAAATGATGTTAAAAATCTCAATCACACACACACACACATATACACACAGATTAGTAATTTCTTGGATGGAGAGAAGAAAAGAAAATAATAATAAAGTTTCAAATATCCTGGTGGTAAAGTAAAAATTAAATTCTAAACTAAAAGTCAAGTAGAACTTCTTTTGTTTTTGCTTTATTTGTAGTATATAATTTAAATCCACACAAAAGTAGAAGGCATGTCCTATAGATTTAATATGTACATCTATAAATACAAGATTTGGTTGATCTATTTTATTATAGCCAATCTAGATGATTAGTAGATAACATATATGTATGGTCTAGTATGGTTTTCGATGAAGAAGTATTAGACTGGGTAAGATTAAACATGGTGAGCATATATAACTGTAGAAGTAACCATCTTATTAAATAAGAAACACAGAGCCAATGCAAAGATGAAAGCCCAAGAGGTCAGAGCTAAGAGCCTTACCCTTCACTGCTGCAGCTATCCTTTTCAGCCAAGAGACCTACTTCCTGTGTGTTTGTCTTTATATAGACTTTCTGTTCTGCCTTCTCATTGGTTGTAAACCCAACCACATGACTGCCTCGTCCCTGCCTGTCTGTACAGATCTCCAGGTCTTCTATGGTTGGTATTGAGATTACAGGCATGTGTCTCCAATACTGGCTGTATCCTTGAACACACAGAGAGCTACCTAACTCTGCCTACCAAGTGCTGGGATTAAAGGCGTGTACCACCATGGCCCAGCTTTTGCTGTGGCTCTAATAGCTTTGACCCCTGGGCAACTTTATTTGTTAACATACAAATCACATTTTAGTACAAATAAAATATCACCATATATAACTTTTCTCTTAATTAAATGTCTTCACATAAATTAACATTTGTGAATTACCCATACAGACTTGACAATCCTCCCAATTGTATAGACTTTTGAAACTGAAAAAGATTCAGCATGATTGGGATAATAGATCATCACATCTGTGATGATCCTTTTGGTGCTTATAAGGTTTGTCTCTTCTTTTTAAAATCATTACAATTAATTGTCACTGTTTTGGGATCACACACTAATGAACAAAGTGAGTCCACATGATTTTGTTAATTTATCATATTCCCTATATCTCTATTTAATTTGATCTGTCTCCTCTACTCTTTCTGTACTTCCTAGACAAAAAGAAGCAATCAGAAATAAGTTATGTTCTTCAGTCTATGACACATGGTTTCAAAAGTCCAAGTAGACAAAGGCTCTGGATTCACGTTACATTTACCAACACCCCACATGACCTCAAAGGAAATGAGAGGACAGGAAAATTACTGGAACCGAGATACCACAACACAAGATGTCAGCCAGACTTGTTCAAGGGTTCACTGACTGATAAATCACATGTAGTCTTGTCCAATTTCGTCTAATAAGGCATGATATCTTTGGGGTTAGATGTGCACATCCCCTGGTAGCTGAACTCAGACTCACTTTGCTAAATTTCAGTTTAGGCAGTGTGTCTTCCTTCTCTCACAGTCAGCACTAAAATATTTTTTATAGAAAAAAATGCAATTCATATGGGTATAATTATTTTGTTCCAGGAAATGAGAGTTTCCTTATGATGTTATAGCTTTCAATAAACTTAAATGTTTTATATTGGTTTTGTTCTCTTTCTTCCCCTTATGTGTGTAGATAGTGTCTGTAAGGGTTTGGTCTTTAATTACGTCATCAGCCTTCGCCAGTGTCCCAGCCTAAAAAGCAGGTGGGCGCTCTGTTCCCTTTCTTCTCTTCCTTTCCGCTCTTTCTTCCGGTGGGCCCCCTCTCTCTCTCTCCCTCTCCCCTCTGTCTCTCTGTCTCTCTCCCTCTCTTTCTCTCCCTCTCTCGCTCCTTCTCTCTCTCTCAATAAAGCTCAAAAAGGTAACCATGACTGTGATTCTTTTAATTAGCACTCTCCTCCGCCGGCATGGCCACTGCAGGCGGCGACCAGCCAGGAGGCGCAGTGCCGTTTAACCAGCGCCATAAAAAATATAACTAACAGTGTCAACACAGTTAGGAGTATGGACTCAGAATGTGAAGTCATATGAATAAAATAAAATGCTTATTGCTATTACTTACTATCCTGTCATTTATTATATAGTAATTATTATTTGGATTTAATGAGATGAAATATCTTCCACGTTGCTCAGTTTGGCCTTGAACTCACTATATTACTGGTCTGACCATGAGCTTGCAATCCTCCTGCTCAGCCCCCTAATTGCTAGAATTACGGACTTGCACCAATGCACCCAGATGAAATTCTTGTTATTTACACTTAGTTATTATCATGAAAGATAATTTTTCAAAAGTCAACACCAATTGTAATTCATATGAACTCTTGCTACTAATTAATATCAATGATGTGGTGATGACAGAGTTCCAAGTTTGTAGCCCTTGTCTTTATTGTGAGTCTTCCTCAGTGTCTTGCTACTCCACTAACTGGGTAGCTTGGTGGGATGCAGTGCTAACAGAACCAAACTATGCACCTTCTTGATAATTGTGTATCTTCCATATTGTTTCTCATGCATTTTCTGGCTATTTTCTAGCCCTTTTTTCTTGACCTGACTTCTTTATATTTTCCACCCTTAAAGCAAGACCACATTTACTGTATCTGTTCCTTTAGGAATCTTACAGTAATCACAGAGACATTGTAGTTATACAGGCAAATAATTTTAAAAATCAAAATGGGCTAAGAAACTCACAGTTTCTCCAATAACTGAAGGAATGTTCATTGGTTTTCATTGTATCAGAAAATGAAAAATTAGTGCAAATTTAAGCCAATATCTTTCTGAAATGATTGGGCATTCTGAGTCATTAGAAAAGCATTAGGTATTTAATATTTTGTCTTATCTGAATTTTACATAAGTTTAATCAGAAAATTACATAAACATCATTATTGTAATATTTTAACATAAAATGAAATATTAGGATTGAAAGGTTTTCCTAATTCAAGAAATTAACATCTATTCAAGTTAAAAAATTATTTCTTTTATTATTTGAGATATCACTTCCCTTTCCTTTCTTCAAACAGCCCCATACCCTCCTCCTTAATCTCTTTCAAAGTCAGTTTCTTTTTTCATTAATTGATACTGCATGCATAATTTATATACATATATTTTTAACATAACCTGGTCAATTTGTATCTTGTTAGTTGTATACATAGTTTCAAGGTAGACTATTTGGTTTGGATAATCAACTGGTGTGCTCTTCCCTGGGGAAGACTATTTCTCCCACTTTCCACATTCTTTTTTTTTCCTGTAGGTTTCCTGGTCGGTCAATCCTCTGTAGACTTTTGAATATTTACTGTTATCCTTTGCTCAACTGAAGTTGAGGCAGTCATGTTGGTGAGACTTTACGACTTTAGCTTCTGACATTACCAGGAGGCACAATCTCACAACAAACTCCCTGATCCTCTGGTTCTCATAGTCTTTCTGCCTCTTCTTTGAAATGATTCCTAAATCATAGCTGTGGGAGTTGTTTTGTAGGTATGTCCCTTGGTAATGGTCTCTATAACTCTGCATTTTAATTGATTGTGGTTTTTCTGTAGTGGTCTCTGTCTGTTGAGACAAGAAGTTTCCTTGATGAGGGGAAAAGACTACACTTATGTATAGGACATTATAAGGACCAATATTTAGAATGTAGTAAGGGATTTTGCTGGGTAAGGAAAGTGGAAAGTAGGCTCTTCTACATAATACTATTAATCCTGGATAGTTGGTTAGGTTTCCAGTACCAGACATGATTTCTAGCTGAGTGGGTCGTAAGTACAATTAGAGAGTTGTTGGTTAACTGCCAAAGTGTTTGCCACTGCTACATCCTTAGGGTGCAAGTCAATGTTATGGTTAATAGGTGTCATATAAGGGTAGAACTTTTGATTGCTTCCCTCATTTGCACACTTCCATGGAACCTTCTGGTACCGTGAAAGCTACTCCTCAGGAGGCTTCTCAGTAATTTCTACATCAGGATCTCTGGTCCCTGTCTCTGAAGTGTATGATGTCTTCTTCAAAAGGGACTTACTTTCCACCTTTGAGGGTAAATCAAGAGTAATAGCAGTAGTCTTTCCTTTTCCTGGAATCTCTTAGACAACACTGAACAGCAACTTAAAAGGTGGCTTTTCATAATTGGCATTGGGATTTTTGTTGGATGGTGTTTGGCACTTTGAGTCAGTATCGTCAGCCCAGATGAGAAAAATTCATTTTAACTATATGCATGTATTTACACACAAACTTACATGTATTATGGTTTTCTTATGTAGATCACTAATAGCGTGATTACTTACAATATTTTCAGACATCATCCCGGCTATTTTACCATCATCTCTTTTTCTGTATCCATCTCCATCTCCTTCCCTACCTTGTCCATTTATATTTTTTATTCATATATTCATGTTTAAGAAAATCTGCCGCCGGGCGGTGGTGGCGCACGCCTTTAATCCCAGCACTCGGGAGGCAGAGGCAGGCGGATCTCTGTGAGCTCGAGGCCAGCCTGGTCTCCCAAGCGAGTTCCAGGAAAGGCGCAAAGAGAAACCCTGTCTCGAAAAACCAAAAAAAAAAAAAAAATTAAAGAAAGGGAAAATCTACCTAGGACATATACAATTCATTGTAATTGGTAAATACTACTTTAGAACTTCTACACATATCCTGGGTTCATAAATTTTGCCGGTATAATGCATAAAACAGCTAAGAGTTAGATATACACAGTCTTAGAATTTCTTATAAGCTAACAATTATCTGAACTAAAGTAAAGGCAACTTCAGTATATAGTTACTGCTAATAATTCCATGATGTTGCTTTCTTAAGGAAACAAATGACCATAGGAAAGCAGAAACTGTCCCAATATCTTATAAATTTTATATATTCTACTTTTTATTAAGCTCAATATCATTCAACAAACTCCCAAGAAATTAAAAATTGATAATTCCTGTAGTTCTCCTAAAAGAGTTAAAAATTATACTATGTTACATTTTACAGAGCCTTTTTTACTAAGTGTGAATAACGTGGTTGGAAAAGTGAGAGGTAGAAAAATGAGCTTTTTGACAAGGAGAGGTTATTAAATATGTGAACAAGTTCCCTAAAGGAGCTGGGAAAACTAGAGGACTTTAGAAAAAAAAAAAAGGAAATATCCTCCTATCTGTGCTACAGGTGATCGTGTGGGCGAGATTATAACTAAAGGCAAAATGATAGATCTGATGAATACAAATGGAATTTTCTAGCCCTGTGGGTTAAAGATTTATTTTGTAGGATATGATAAAATCACATTTAAAAGTCATACCTCATTATTAAATCCAACTGGAGAAGAAATTTGGTGTTGAAATATTTTTGAACAAGAAAAATGAGAGGAAATGATTGTCTACTTCATGTTAATTCAGCCGGTCTCCATGGTATACAAAACAAAAGAGTTTTATATTCCAGTAACATCTGTGAAGTGCTGTGGGAAACTTTTAAATGTGACATGTAGCTGAGAGAGAAATGGCTACAGAATTCCTTTTTTGGTGAGAACTCACCCGGGTTTAGTAAAACACAGAAATGGCCTTTTCTGTTTGTAGAAAGTTAGCATACAGAATGGTCCCTGGTTATCCAAGGGTGAGACAAGTATGAAGAAATTTGTGGATGAGCTGCAGTGAGCAAAAGGGGAGGGAGTGCCTTAGCAGAAGAAAGGAGCCTTGGAGCCACCTACATGGCTGTCTGAGCAAGGCTAATGGAAATTTTCCACATTTCCAAGCCTGACCTCTACAAGGTCATATGGAGCCATGTGAGGAGCTATCACAGGAAGCAGTCAGCCCATTGGTCATCAGTTCTGGAAAGAAGGATAGCAGAATCATCCTAACTGTTCATTTAAGTGAGCGGCTGCTAGAAAGCCAGGTTTTTGGCTCCTGGCATTCAAACCAAGTTTGGGGTCTATTGCAAGTAAACAAGTGAAGCCACGAGCTCACTGTGGTTATTTTGCCTGTTTAAGGCACTATAGGGGAAAAGCTTGCTCTGGATGCTTGTCAGATATGAAGGAAGAGGGATGCGTTTTGCCTGCTGAAGAAGAAAAGAGCCACTCTTTTGTAACTTAGCTCCAGGCAGCATCAGATGCTGACAATAGTCTGCAGCCAAACGTTGTCAGGAATACAAGTCCCACAAACCCAAGTAAATTAATCTCACCACCATACATAAGCCTTGGAAAGTTATCAAAGCCCGAATTTAACTACAGTCTCTTCTCTCAGCTTTTAAACATTTCACTCTAGTTAGACCTTCAACAGAGCATCCATTCACATTGATTCTGAACTTCTGACTTTTACTAACAGGAAGATATTAAATGGGCATGGTTTTAGCTACTAGGTTTAAAGAGTCTTTTTGAAGGATCTCTCTTTACTTATAGAAGTATCAGTTAAATACTAAAGATAATATTGTTAAAAAATTATTATGTACCCTATCTCTAACTGCTCTTTAAAATCATATAGTCAGCTGGGCAGCGGTGGCACATGCCTTTAATCCCAGCACTCCAGAGGCAGAGAGCCAGGTGGATTTCTGTGAGTTTGAGGCCATCTTGGTCTACAGAGTGAGATCCAGGACATGCACCAAAACTACATGAAGAAACCCTGTCTCAAAAAAACCAAAAAAAAAATCATATAGTCAACAAATACCAAGAAAATGTACATCCTCCCCACAAAGAATGGTACTTCTAGTTACATTTGACATGTCTTATACATATTAATCACCAATAACTCCAAATTCTGGGCTCAAAAATTTTATTTCTTCACAGCCAAGGAATAACACATATTTTAGACAATGTATGTTTCAAAAGATTTATTTGTTCATGTGCACTTATTAATTTGTGAATGTTATATTTGTAATCTCATCAGTGATATGAATGAAGAATATTCATTGAGTTTTTAATTATTAAAGACTTGACAGTCTTTAATAGTTTTGTCAGTTTGTATAACTTTAATAAAAAAATACCTGTGATAATTAACTTATACAGAGAAAGAATATCCGTTAGTCAACATTTTATAGCTCCTAGTCCCTAACTGATTTAGCCATGGATAAAACATGTGAATGAGAAAATTACACATCTTAAGCAAAGAATAAAACCAGAAGGGAGCCAAGCCTCTAAAACATCTTCCTCCAGGGTATACCTGCAATGATGCAATGAGCCTGCCTCTAGATGGAGGTATTGGGGTAACATTCTGTTAATATTGAAAATTTATTTGTAAAATAGTAAATCAGTCATTGATTATTTTTGTTATATACTCCATAGTGTGCAAAACAAAGGAACATAATCTCACTCTTCCTTTGTAACACCCAAGACAGTAACTCTATCTAAGGTTGTGAGTATGGTTCAGACTATGTCCATAACTGCAATATTATGGAAAGCAGGTAGGAGATTTGACAGTAAATATTCTTGCCATGTTACCATTACTGTTGGAACTTTACACTTGTAAATGCATAAGAACAATATCTTCAATAATATCATCTCCATTTTCAGCACTAATCAGTAGATTTTTGAACTATAAACTCTTGTAAAGCTGACACTGCTTGATTTATGAGAATATTCATCGTGAAGGAGGAGAGATGGGGGGTGAGTTGCTTGAAATGGATTTATTAATGCTTATCCACACTCCAGCTCAGTTTATGACCTGCATCCAAAGTAGGACATTACAGTGATCAGGAGAAAGATATATGGTGTGCTTGGAAGAGCCTATTGGTATTGCATAAGAACAGTCCTTAAAGTCCATCCAGGAACACAGGGTGGTCATTCATAAAGAACTGTTTGACAGGTCCAGGAAACGTGTGATCTGAGTGCATGGACTTTGGTCAGGTGCCAATGGAGTGAGACAGTAGAGTGGTGCCTGCAGCCTCCCCAGTTGTCTTCTTCACTGCATTCAGATCCAGCAGTGTAGGTACAATGGGGTTAGGCAAAAACTTTCAGATGAGGTCAGATTCCAGGCTCCATGGTGGAACAGGGATAGTTCTGAATTCTCTCAATGAGCAGCGTTCAAAAGTCAGTTTGTCAGCAATCTCTTTCACTCTCATAGAAGTGAGTTATGTTGTTAGGAAAGTAATTCCACAAAGGCTTCTATAGGGACGAACTGATTATTCACTCTTTTGTTAGATTTTCCCTCTCACCAGAATATATTACTTTTCATGGAAAATTAAAATTTAAAACATAAACCTCCCTCAAAATTAAATGAAATTTGATCCCACTGTGACAATGTTGATAAAAATCATTGCCTACATAGAATGAATAAAACAAAAATTATACAAGTCTGGCAGTAAATAAGAAAAGTATAGATACAATAGGATCCAACTAGGTTTTTGTTGTTTTTATAGCCCCTACTATAAATCTCCTTGAAATAATTCATCTCCATACATCATTGTTTTTTCCACTGCTCTCTTACAAAAATCAATGCACAGTTTGTTCTCTCATAATTCAGACAGAATGGCAAACTCCTTTGGAATTGTAGAGAACTATCATACACTCTGTATTTCAATGACATTATAACCATTTATCACATGGTATACAGCATCTTAGCTCTTTGTTCATTATATTAAATGTTACTTCTTGGTGTAACTTTAATTGGTACAAATGGTTTTAGTCTCATCCAAGCCATCAACCTACTTGATTAGGATTGGAGTAATTAAAGGAAGGAGACTGATAGGATGAGCGGGTGGATTATCGAACCTACTTTTAAAGAACGACTTGACAAATATAGGATAGATACGATATCGTCTTTAATTTTGCCAAGTGCAAGTAGACTAGATATTACAAATGGACTAGATATTGTGACTGTAATTTTTGCTTAATAATTGTTTTGTTATATGTAATTTTACTATGTCAAAGTTAAAACCTTCCTTTTGGAAAAAAAAAAGGGGGGAGTGATGTGTGGATGATTGATTGATAAATAAAATGCTGATTGGCCAGTAACCAGGTAGGAAGTATAGTATAGGTGGGACAAAGAGAGAGGAGAAGTTTGGGAGGTGGAAGGCTGAGACAGAGCCGCTGCCAGCCGCTGCAGTGAGGAACAGGATGTAAAGTACCGGTAACCATGAGACCTGTGGCAAGATATAGATGAATAGAAATGGGTTAATTTAAGGTAGAAGAACTAGATAACAAGAAGTCTTCCACAGCCATACAGTTTATAAGCAATATAAGCATCTGAGTGATTATTTTATAAGTGGGCTGCGGGACTGCGGGGGATTGGCGGGACCCAGAGAGAAACTCTCCAGCTACAGCAGACTAATGAGAATCCTCAAGTTTTGTCTGTGGATGTTACTCAGTTGGTAGACTGCTTGCCTAAAATGCATGAAGCCCTGGGTTCCAAACCCAGCACCACATAAACTGGGTATGGCAGTTCACAGTAGATCCAAGGCTCTGGAGATGTACAGTAAAACAAAGTTCAATGTCATCCTCAGCTACATAATGAGATCAGACTGAGCCATGAGACCTAACCACAACAGCAACAACAATCAAAACAAGATACACATGTGGCAAATTGTCCTGGAACTCTGCCTTCTGGATATCAGGTGGCCAGTGCTGTCTATAAACCTGAGAAACTGT
Organism: Peromyscus aztecus; assembly: GCA_902168405.1. Classification (NCBI taxonomy): domain Eukaryota; kingdom Metazoa; phylum Chordata; class Mammalia; order Rodentia; family Cricetidae; genus Peromyscus; species Peromyscus aztecus. The sequence goes on from CABHPQ010169681.1 coordinate 63,483, forward strand.
GATCATTATAGGAAGGGCTAATAAAATTGGACTCACTTCTATCCACTCATGGAGAACCAAGAAGGGTAATGACGCCCAATTGAGAGCACACAGAGACATATCACAGCAACCATCATGAAGAATGTAAAAGCTGGTAAGGGGGAGGGTCAGCTCCCTGGCCCACCACAGTGGCAGGGGCAAGGAGGGGAGGGCATCTTTGCCTTGCCCTCACCACCACATTGCAGACAAGGGGGGTGTGGCCTGCTATCCCGCTCTCACAGCCTCACATACTCACACACCTGCTCTCCCGTCCGTCTCCTGCAGCTAATGCAGGCAGGGACCAGCTCTCAGGCTTTTATGACCTCAGGGCCAGCTCTTTTCTTAGCTATGATTGCTTCATAGTTTCTCAGCTTGGCTGGATGTTTTGTGACAGGAATTTTTTAGATGTAACATTTTCTTTGACTTATGTATCCATGTCCTCTATAGTATCTTCAGTGCCTGAGATTCTGCCTTCCATCTCTTGCGTTCTGTTGGCAAAGCTTGCATCTGTAGCTCCGGTTCACATTCCTAGATTTTTCATTTCCAGAATTCCCTTAGTTTGTGTTTTTCCTTGTTGCTTCTATTTTCCTTTTCTGGTATTCAGCAGTTTCATTCATGTCCTTCAACTTTTTTTTTTTTTTTTTGTTTTTTTTTTTAGTTTTTTTTTTTTTTTTCATTCTTTTCCTCCAATTGTTTGTTTGTATTTTCCTGGCTTCCTTTGGGGGATTTATTCATTTCTTCCAATTGTTTGTTTGTGTTTTCCTGGTTTCCTTTAAGGGATTTATTTATTTCTTCTTTAAGGACATCTATCATATTCATATAGTTTGTTTTAAAGTCTTATTCTTGTGCTTCATCTTTGTTGGAATAATAAGTGCCTTCTGTGGTAGGATTGCTGGGCTGTGTTGGAGGCATATTGCCCTGGTTCTTGTAGTCTTATGCTGGCATCTAGGCATTGGGACTTGAAATGATTTTGGTTCTATTGCTGATTTCTGGCTCTATCTTTGTTGGGTGGTTGTTTCATTCTTCATTTCTGTTTCCTTTCTGGATTTTCAGAGTGTATTGATTGTGTGTTACCTATTTTACTATTCTGATCAGCTGATTTGTTCACAGGGAATGGTTGCTGGTGTTTCATAATGAGTGAAGGGGAGGCTAGAAGGAGATGGTCTGTTGTAGTGCTAGGAGTGACTCTTAAGATTGGGTCTAGGGGAAGAGAGGGATTGGAAAAGGTCTTTGATGGCTTACCCAGATAGGCTGTCTTCTGGCAGGCAGGTGTAGGGCCTATGGTTGAGCAGGGTGTATCTGTCTGAGTTCAGGTCAGGGACAGTGATGAGGAGGTAGGGGAGTCCCTGGGGGATGGTCTGTGAGATCCACAGGAGGTGTGGACAAGGAAAGGGAGACTACAGCTGGTTTTGTTGCAGAATTAGGAACGATCCTGAGTATTGGGTCAGGGTCATCAGAGAGAGTGTAGAAGGTCTGCAGATAGCCTACCTGGTCCATTGAAAGCCAATAATTTACTCTGCTGTAGATGAATTGCTAAATGGTCTTATTAATAAAAAACTTGGAGCCAGAAATTGAGGTTAAAGCTTGAAGGAGATCAGAGGAATAGGGAAAGCCACAGCTAGCCTCACCTCACCAATGCAGCAGCTTCCCAAAGCGAGCTACTTCCTGTCTGCCCACACCTATATGCCTTACTGTTCTGCCATCTGATTTGTTCTCTCTGTCCAGCTACATCACTTCCTCTTTCTGCTCAGCTCTGGCACTTCCTGTCTGTCTGTACAAACCTCCAGACCTCTGTAGATGTCACCGACCGTCTTATTAAATAAGAACCACAGAGCCGATTCAGAGAAGAAAGCCAAGAGGTCAGAGCAATAGCTTAAAGCTGAGATTAAAAGCCTTACCCTTCCTGCTGCTGCTGTCCTACCTCTCCGCAAGAGACCTCTCTGAAAGAGAGCTACTTCCTGTGTGTTTTTCTTTATAAAGACTTCCTGTTCTGCCTTCTCATTGGTTGTAAACCCAACCACATGACCGTCTTGTCACTGCCTGTCTGTAGGTCACTCCAGGTCTTCTATGGTTGGTATTGAGATTAAAGGTGTATGTCTCCAATGCTGGCTGTATCCTTGAACACACAGAGATCTACCTAGTTCTGCCTACCAAGTGCTGGGATTAAAGGCGTGCACCACCACCGACCTGGCTTTTGCTATGGCTTGCTAATAGCTCTGACCCCCAGGCAACTTTATTTATTAACATACAAAAAAAATCACATTTCAGTACAAATAAAATACCACTATAGATCTCCATGGTTCATTAGTGTTAGAATTTAAGGCACGTACCACCATGCCTGGCTCTGTTCCCAGTGTGGCCTTGAAATCACAGAGATCCAGCTGGATACCTGCCTGCCAAGTGATAGGATTAAGTGTGTGTGCCACCACTACCTGACTTCTATATAGTCTTTTCCCTCTGATCCTCAGGTAAATTTTCTTGGGACACATAGTATATTAGGGGACGCAATAGATCACCAACCTCCACACTCAAAACATATATCTATTTAAGGATGAAAAAGAATTTCATTTTTCCCATGTTTCTTTTGTTAATAATAAAACAAGAGATTTAGGTAATCCAAACAAAAGCCAGCATAGAAAAGTCAAAGCAGAAAACAAATTTTCAAAATATTTTCTTCTAGCAGTTTCAGTATTTCATTTTGCACACTGAGGTCTTTGGTCTATGTGGAGTTGATTTTTTTTTCAGTGTGACAGATTTCATTCTTCTATATGTGACCATCCAATATTCACAACAGCATTTGTTGAAGAGGCTATGTTGTTTTCCAGTGTATGTTTGTGGCAGGTTTGACAAGTATGGGCTGTTTAATTCAGTCAAACAAACAAACAAACAAAAAACAAGTTTCTTACTGGACAGATACTTTGAAATGTAAAATACCTTTGTAATTCAACATAATATAGTGATATATGAGAGACTCTTTTCAATGTTTCTAAAAAAACCAAAAAACAAACAAAACAAAAACAAAAACAAAAAATGGGTTTTAAGCTGAACTCTTCTTGCTTCCTGAGGCCCAAGAAGTAATCATGGTTGGTGCCATTCATGTCTCCAGTGACTGATCATTTCTTCCTACTGTGGATAAAGGTTCTTGGAAAGACTTGTATCATATACTGAATCACTGATGAGGATGGCTAACCGAAATGATTGTGTAGAGGTTGAAATGTTTTTGTCCACAGCCTTATTTTTTAAACCCCTTAACATCCAACTTTTGCCTACCTCTATGTCTTAGATTACATCCTTGTGATTATCAGATGAAACCTTTGGAATTCATTCACTTCATAGACCACTAGCTTCCATCAACCAAAAGTCTAATACTATCCAAACATATCCGAGGCCAATAGATGTGATTAGCCCACCTACTAAATATTTCACCAAATGTATTTGAAAAGTGTCTTCATTAATGATTTTCTTGGTTTGATACTGTGGGATGTATTTCTGTATGCTGTGAATATGTGTGGCTCCCATTGGATAATAAACAAAGCTGTTTTGGCCTATGGCAAGAAAACTTACAGCCAGGTAGGAAATCCAAGCAGAGGTACAGAGAGAAGAATAGCAGAGTCAGGAGACACATTAGGCCACCACCGAAGAAGCAACAAGATGCCAGCAGACAAGTAATGCCACAGTCATGTGGCAAAATATAGCTTAATAGGAATGAGTTAATTTAAGATGAAAGAGTTAGGTAGCCAGAAGCTGAAACCATAGGCCATACAGTTTGTAATTAATATAAGCCTCAGAGTGATTATTTTATAAGTGCCCGTGGGACCTCAGGACCCGGTGAAACTGGAGAAACTTCTGGCTACAGTGTGACTTCTATAAAACTTTCTGAAACTGTTACCACTTTGGAATATAAAATTTGGGATAACCTGAATCTGTGTTCTTAGACCATGTTCACTAATGCTTGTCTCCAGAATAAACTATCTCACATCCCCTTTGACGTGAGAGCTGTGATTCTTGCATCACACCATGCTTCATTAGAAGCTGAGTATGTGGTGTCCGGAAGGCTTCAACCCTCCAATGCCCATAAGTCACAGTGAAAACGCATAAGGAATGATAATGCAGACAGAAATGTATTTAGACATCTTGGAATAGCTCCAAAGCAGAGATTCAACCAATAAAAACCTCAGGAATTTTTGGATCATCATTATTTGAGACAATTATTTTCTTTTGTGCTTTATTCAATTACTTTTTTCTGAAACTTATATCTGAACTCTTCTCGCTAATAAAGAATGTAAAATATAAAGACATATTGTCCCTATTACAAAAATCTTGCATGAATAGATTATTCATAATTAATAAGTAGGTTTAGTTATATACAAAGTTAAAAACACAGTGATTGATTTAAG